>VXAD01002024.1:0-108319 GCA_013399195.1 Dicrurus megarhynchus
CCCACCATGTGCCCAAGCCCTTGTCCCCGTCCTCATGTACAAATATCATCAGGAAGGCAAAAGCTCCGTTTGAACTTAATCTGGTCACTACTGTGAAAGACTATAAAAAGTGGGGTTTTTTGAAAAATGAATAACAAAGGAGGGCCAAGGATAATGTCTATTCTTTATTTCATGGGGGAAGTGGTGCAGGATTTTGGTCAGGAATATGCCAGTGGCATCCTGGCATTCTGTGCCAAGGACAGGCTGCCAAGGGAAGCAACCACTATCTCTTGAGGTATTTAAAAGGCACGTAGATGTTGCACTTAGGGACATGAGTTAGTTGTGGACTTGGCAGTGCTGGGTTGACCACAAAGATATTTTCCAGCCTAAAATATTCTATGATTCTACGATTGTCATACAGACAGATATTCATTTTTTGGTAGTCTTTAGTAAATGTAGCATCATCAATGGCACTGACAAAATTTTTTATGCAAAAACCCTGAGCAGAAAAGCAACCCAGATTTCCCCATTCACTTCTTGGCCCAGCAAGTTACCTGACTATTGCCAAGATGCAAGTAGGAGGCCAAACTTCCTCTGCTACCTCTTAGAGATAAGTTATTATGTGTTATATGAATGAAATATTCCGCTCCCATAGAATATTTCACTGAACACATTAACAGATGGGAGTCAGATCCTCCTCCGGTTTATAGATAGCTCTGTCTATCAGACAGATACCTCTTTGGAAACAGCTGCTTTCTGCTTTTGCTCTGTTATCTCCTTTTATTTCTTCCTTCACTATATAGATCTCATACAGAGTGTTCACTTGACGTGTCTGTCCAGTGACGTTGTACTGGAGATTACAAGACTGTCTCCACTGCATTGCTCACTGATTTGCCTGACGTAGTAAAACTTATGTCTTATATTAATTACATCCATATTTTTCTGAAAACTGCAGAAGAAAAAAATTTTTCTTTATTTTATATGGATATTCCCCCTGCTGCTAGCAAATCTTTCCCATGGCCCGTGCTATAGTGAGAGGTGTGTTAATGACACACTTCTGGCTGTGAAACACTCTCACAAATTGCCTCTGGTAACCCCCTTGGTCCAATTTGAATTGCTTACTTTTTGCTCCCATTGTTTTATAGGTTTTCTTATATTGGGATGAGAGGTGTGGGTGTTCACTCCAGCTGTGAAAGCCCTTTAGTGAGCTTTCACAAACACTTTTAGAGTTAAACTGTTTTTCTGAGTTTCATGAAAAAGTGCTTCTGCGTGGGGAACTGACAGTAGGATTCCTTGACAGCACACTGCTCTCAAGCACAAGTTTATCTATAACTCCCCTCAGCCCTTGAGGCAGAGTTATCTGCTGCACAGGTGTCTTCAGCAAGCACTGAAAGAGTAATCAGTGCCTTGCACAGGTAGAAAAAGCAAATCTGTTGTGATACTAATGTGAAACTAATGCTCAGTTGCTCTGAGCTCAGAGAAGTGTGAGCTCCAGTTTGTCAACCCCTTTGCCTTCAGGACACTGTGTAGTGCTGCTGACTTCAGTTATCATGATACTGATGCTCAATATTTAAGTATTTACAATTCCACAAACATTGTCAAAACAGGAGGAACAGGAAAGTTTGCCCATAATGAAACCCTGCCCGGAAAAACGTCCTTTGAATTTTTTTAAGTATTAGCAGATTCAACAGAGGTTGTTTCCTGTACATGAACTTTGCAAACACATGAACAATGTTTCCAGCACTGACAGCTTCCTGCCATGAGCAGCCATTTTTTAAGCTTTATCCTGAAAAATACTGCTGGAGGTGTTCAAGTAATTGCAGCAGGCAGTGGCAGTTGGGTGAGAAATGGCGGGAGGAAGATCAGGGAGGAACGTGAGTCTCCATCAGGGAATGCAGTGCCAGGTTAGAGAGCCTCAAGTTAGCTCTGAACATGCTGATATGACTCTGGGCAGAGCTCCATGCTGTAAAAATAGTCAGGTGAGACCGAGAAAGCTGGATAACTGTGCTAATTCTCATCCTTGGCTAATTAGTCCTGCAGTTAATTAGCCTTGTTACTGTATTTTTCCCGATGGGACAGATGCCTCTGTGTTCTGGAATCAGCAGGTTTGGCACTGGATTGCCGCAACAGTTCAGATTCATCAGCTGAGATCCAGATAATATTTTTACTGTGCTTTCTATAATCTGTTACCCCTACAGAGCTGAAATAAATAATCAAGCCAGGAATAGGAATCACCAGAGTAATGGGGCCCTTATGATTCCATTCATAAGGGGGCATGGTGGCTCCAACTACCAAAGAGTGAACAACTTGTTTGAAAACTTGATTTCAAAATATTAAGCTTGCACATGTCCAGTTTCCACAGTTTTCACTGGATATTTGGTTCAAACCTCTTCATTGCAAGGGCCATTTTCTTGCTTTGAGGGCTACAGCAACTGCCTGGTAATATCACGGTACTCTGAAAAATTCCAGCAACATGCAATACACTGAAGAGAGAAATAAAGCAAAAAAAGGAAAAAGAAAAAAGCTTACAAACTTTTCTGAAAAACAGAAAGATTTTGTGTTCCTGCAGTTTTCAATAACAAAGGCTCAATCTCTGACCTCCGGGTGAATAGCGTAAATTGAAAGATCCAGTGTTGTAATGGAAATCTGTTACTAATAGGAAAGAAGGAAGAGGTTGCCCAAAGAGGTTTTGGACTCCCCATTCCTGAAAATATTCAAGATTGGATGGAGCTCTGAGCAACCTGTTCTAGTTGAAGATGTCCCTGCCCATGGCAGGAGGGTTGACCAAGATGGTCTTTAATGGTTCCTTTCAAGCCAAACCATTCTATGATTCTATGCCAATGTGAAGAGGGAATGTCAATCTAGTCCCTATCCAAAGCTTGAGGCCTTGGACTCTGTGGTTTTTTCCACTCTTTCCCGTTCCCTCAAAGCTCTTAGGTAGGTCCATTTTCTCAAGAAACACTTCAGTGAGCCCTAAACCCGTATTATCATAAGCCACATAATCCTCTATATTGGGCAAGCAAATTCCCTATAAACATACAACAAAGCATTGGGGTCTGCTCCAACTGACTGCCAACAAGCTGTCACCTCCTCCAACTGGGAAGCCTGTTCACCATCTCAGCCACTCCATCTTTAATCCAAGGGATCATGTCCCAGCTCACACCAGCAAAAAGGACCAGGAACGCAAAGCAAGAGAAGCCAAATCTCCAGCCACCACCTCTCCTTCACCTCGCCTAACACCTGACATTCCCATTGTCTGCAAGACACAGCTGATGTGGTAGGGATTAGGAACATAAAGAAGGAAAATTACTTACAGCTGGAGCAATTGTCAGGCAGGAAGATAATTGAAAGCCAGCAAAACGATCAACCATTTAATTGCTTACATTAAAGAAATGAATTGACAGCAATCAAGCCAACCTATAAAAAGTACTGAAAAAAAAATGACATGTGAGAAAATAGATTAATTTTCATAAAGAACAAGTGAAAACAAACTTGGAAAAAAAATTGAAAACCCAAGCTAGTGTTGTTCATAAGCCTTAATCAATTTAGAACTCATTTTCAGTGTATTAAACTTTACTATTTAATGTCTCCCAATGAATTCTGCCTTTGGCATTGTTCAGCAGCCTCACTGAAGCCTTGTGCAGTTAAAAAAGATTATTCATCAGCATTACCTCTGCCAAACATGTTTAAATCAGGAGGCACTACCCACAATCATAAAAGAGGGGAGAACTGTGAGGCTTTTTTAAGGGAATTTCTCACATCTGAGGGACTTTTGAATTCCTGGGAAGATTTTTTAGAGGCAGAGCTATTGAGCTCTTAGACTTTGTGTTTTTAAACCTTTTACGTTTGGCTTAGTATGGAATCTTTGCATAGAATCAAAGGCCAAATGCTGGGAAGGAGTCTCCATTTTGAGCCACTCACTGCAGTAACATGTTTCATATCTCTTTTGATTCACACATTTTTTCCAAATCAATGTGCCTGAAAAGTCCTTCAGAAGACTGGCAAAGCCTTGCTTTATCCCTAAGAGCAGGACCACGGCTTATAGCATGAATAAAACAAATTCCCAACACACAGTAACCCCTTCTGAAATGTTTAGACCCAAATCTGAGTTGAGCAGGTATATGAACTCTATTGTACCAGTGTATAGTAATTTTTCGGAAGGTATGGTATGGCAAAGGAATGGAAAGGCAACCACTGCAGAACGGATCCTTGGTATTTCACACTTCATTTTTACAGAAAGGATATGGAGGCTTGTTCTGGGGTTTTTTCACACTTATATAAATCCCTTAAAATATTTTATTTTTAGAGGAGAAGAGAGATTGTATACTGTCAGTTTTTCTCCCTATCATCAATTTTCCATTTCATGATAAAAATCTAACTTAGTATGTGTGACTCTCAAAAGTAAAAAGAAGAAAATAAAAGAGCCTGAATCCAAGGGCTCAGTTAGTGGCTGCCATCCAGCCTCACCATCCAGCTGACTGATCACATGTCATAAAAGAAAAAAAAAAAACGACAGTTCTCGTGTCTGAGGATCACACAAACAAAATTTATTAATTAGGAAAAATTAAAAAGGGTACAGAGNAAAGTGGCAGTTCGAAGCTGCCTTTAGAGATCTTAGAAATCCCACTTAAAATGCAAAACTAATGATTAAACACATTCAAAAGCATTAAAAAATCCAACAAATCCACAGGGGTGACACTGAGAACAAGAGTACAATAACCTGGAGGGTATAAAACTGAACATTTTGGGATTTTAAATATCTTTTGAAGGACACAACTTATGTAAACCTTGAATTCTGTAAAAACTGGTTCAAAAACACTAAACATTATAGAAACTGGGCTTTTAGAGATAACTTTCAAAAAGTATAGCTTTCAACATCACAATTAAAATAGATCCTCTTAATTATCCACTTGAACTAATTAACTCCTTGGAACAATCAAAATGTGCAAAAACCAAAAAAACAAAACTTCATATATAACATCACAGGATGAAGTATTCCCCACCCAGTGATTCCCCCAACATTGCTGACCTTCACACCCTGAAACTGAGTTATGAAAGTTCTACATAAAATCAATATACTTTGAAGCTTTCTGACCTTTTATGGCTTCCCTCATGTTTTCATCCTCACAGTCCTCTTGCTGATAGCTCATTGTTTTCATGCTGCAGATCAGTCACTCTGGGTTTGAGTTGAGCCATGTCCCACCACAGTGACAGCAGGGACGGTGAGCTCAGTGCCTTTCTGGAAACACACAGTGATTTTACTGCCCCTCCTCACCTGTTAATCTGGATTTTAACCCTGCATTTTGTACACCAGGGACGTTTCAAGGCCAGGTCACCAAGCTGATCAAAGGACAGGAAGGCAAACCTGTGGCAAATTTTAAGAGAGGAAATGTTAAAATCAATGCCACCTGGATTAGGCTCATTACTTCTTGACAAAACTAAAACTTTATTTTCTACTGTAGTACATTACTTGATAACTAGAGATGCTAAAGTAGTAAGTAAAAGATATTTCTAAAGGAAAAAAAAATCAAATGTTTCCATTCTGAAAAGGTCAGGATGACAGATTACTCCACTAAAATTCTGGGCATATAGGACTAGGAGGAACAATATGTATCTACCACTACAGGTACCAGGTTAAGTAAGGCAGTGAAGTGAATTGACTCCATTCTTACACAACATTGGATGTTATTTCCCTCTCTAAAGTAATCCCAGGACCAAACACCCAAGACACTGCAACGTGCCACAGCAGAATAGACCAAAGGTGTCCCATGCAAGATCCCATTTTTCTTTCCATTTCTTGGACCGTAAATTTAGAAGCAAGGGCACCCAGGATTTTCCCTGGAAATGTGTAAGTGGGTAAGTGATTTGTACAGAAAAGTCAACAAATCCAGAACTTGCCAGAATCACTACAGGCTGATACACACAGATTGTTATTTTCTAGCTATCTGAAATGTTTCCTAGTTTTAGCTCTGATCAAGAGGCCACAGGGCAAGAAAGCTTAGAAAAATACCTTCCTTCTCCCTTTTCTTGCCAGGACAAAACTCTGCATGGAAAAAGATAGTCTCTTCTTAGAAACATGGGTCTAGAGTAATCCCAACCTAATCCCCACTGTAGAAAAAAACATAAAGGTCATGAAAAATATCAATTTTATTTGCCAATTAAACCCAGAGGGAGTTATTTTCTGAATTCACCCTTGTGTTTTATTGACAGCAATAGTTATGATCCTTATAATGGCCTTATAATTCCCTGTCTAGCTCTAAGACATAGTATATGCTGAAGGAAACTAATGAAGCAAAAGACACTTGATACCATCCTTCAAATGAGCTCTTTAGAAAATCCTTTCCAAAGGAAAAAATAAAACAGCGATTTTAATAAATTAAAAACCCTGATGCACAGCTTGCTGGATGGCAGGTCCAATCAAGAGGGTTGACATGTCATGCTGTAACTACTTTCCAGTGAATGATGACATAATTTTCAGATTTGCCCTTCTTACTGGCATTGATGCATTCAGGCACAACAATATATCAATCAGCATTTAGCACCTAAATGCCTGTTATGAGTCAATCTTCTGGGGCTCTCAGCTTCCCACATCTCATAAGAATCTCAGCAGTGATTTGTAGCCCTTTGAGTGTTTCCTAATGCTTCACATCTCTCAAACTGGTCAGAGCCCAACACCAGAGCTCTTTCTCCATTTCACAGCAACCACAATTGGTATAGGACAAGTGTGTATTGCTCTGTATTCTTCTGACCACCATGTTAATGCCAGTTTCTAGTAGTTAAAAATGGATGGAATCCACTGTTGTGTCACACATTTAAGAGTTTTATGGCCTGGTTTATCCTCGGTTCATTTTCACAGCCTGTGTAATTCCTCAGCAGAGCTGCCCCCAAACAGAAGAATTCCATCAGTGGACAAAAGAAGCACTATTGATGTCATCTGTGAGGCCATTGATTTGGTCCTCTACAACATTCTTACCTCTAAACTGAAGAGACATGGCGTTTTTTGATGGATGAACAGTTAGATGGGTAAGGAATTGGTTGGGTGAACACATCCAAAAAGTTATAGTCAATGGCTCAATGTCCAAATGAAACCCAAAAAAGGTGGTGTTCCTGCAGGGTCCATACTGGGACCAGCACTGTTCAGTATCTTCATCAGTGAAATGGACAGTGGGATTTTTGACACTGACAGTTTTCAGATGAGTAGATACCCTCAAGGAAAAAAAAATTCCATCCAGAAAGATCTTGACAGGCTGGAGGAGTGAGTCCATGAGAACCTCATGAAGTTCAGCAAGGCCAGGTCTGTGTCACTGAGAATTGAGGTTGTTCAGTCTGGAGAAGAGACAATTCCAGGGAAACCTTTAAAAGCCTTTCTATCTGTAAGGGGAAGTGGAGGACATAAAAATGGAGAGAGAGTTTTACCAAGGCCTGTAGTGACAGAGTAAAGGACAACAAGTTTTAAGCTGAAAGAGGGTAGATTGAGACTGACTATGAGGAAGAAAATTTGTAAAGATAAGGGTGGTGAGACACTGGCAGAGGTTGTTCAGATGTGGCTGCCCCGTCCTTGGAAGTATTCCAGGCCAGGTTGGACAGGGCTTGGAGCACCCTGGGGTAGTGGAAGGTGTCCCTGACCATGGCTGTGTTGTTACACTACTGCAGAAGGTCCCTTTCAACTCAAAAAATTCCATGTTCTGTGATATCATAGCGAATTATGGATGAGGCACAGAAAAAGGGACAATGGATGACAATGGCTATATAATCTATTATATATTATATAAAAGTTTGTAAATTACATACTTCTACTATATTATTGGGTGATATATTTGAGAAAAGTGCTGACCACACAACTCACATTCTATCTCAACCAAAAGAGCAGAGGATATCAGGTAAATTATACACTCTTCCTAAGGAATAAATCACTAAAAAAAATAGACTTTTAAATGTTTTGAAGTAGTGACAGCCAAAAGGAAATGTATGACCCTCCAAAAGTTTTCATATTTCATGATGCATGAAAAAACTCATTTATATGAACCTTTGCTTGCTTTCATCAGGTTATTGGAACTCTAATATTGCAGCAAGGGGATACTCCCCTGAAAACTAAATCACTGCACCTCGGACTTCATGACCCAAGTTTGAAATCATGCAAAAAGTTCATGATGATCTGAAAACCACATCGTATTGGCTGTAAGTTACAGATATCAACAGTGCATTGCAGCAATTGAAACTTTTTCTTGTGCTGAAATGTTTTGGGCTTGGGCCAAAATGCTTTGAGATTTTTTTTTCAAAATAAATATTACAATAAAACCCCTCAAAACCTGTTAAACAAAAACATTTTCATGTTGTCAGGTTGTTTGATTTTGGTGGTTTTTCTTTCCCTCCCCACAAAAGAAAAAAAGGATTTTGTGGGAAGAAAGAATTTAAAAAGATACTTTGATTACAGTAAAAATTCCTGTGGTTGATAAAGGAAGATTTTATTTTTTTATCATGATGAGGTGGTCTTACAAAGAAATAAACTACCAGTCTCAAATTAGACCTTTCAGAACCCCATTATACCTAATTAAAATCCTTTTTTATAGGCTTAATAGAAGTTCTGGGTGTGAATAACTTTGCTTAAGCAGATTCACAAATCTGGCTGCAGTAAATTACAGACGAGACTTCCCAGGAGCAGAATAAACCCCATCAAGACCCTCATAAACAAAATGCCAGCATCTGGAGCCAGAGAGAAAAGCACAGATAGGATGGAGAGAAAAATTATAGACCTGGGATCAGCCTATACATCAACATCATGTAAGGTGAAAACAATGTCTTTATTTATTGCTTAGCAGCCTTCAGGGTGTGAGTGTCACTCAGCATTAGCATTCACCTTTATAACTGTGCTTTGATTTACTGTGCTTTGATTTACATCTCCACCCCAGCACAGAGGAAGGAGCCAATTACATGTCTGGGGGAACATGGATGCATTGAGTAGGTCCCAGCTGCTTCCTCTTCCCTCTCATACAGGATGCATGCAGAGAGATTTTCTTGGCCTGAAATAGATGTTTGAGGGATGGGCTCTGACCTGCTTTATGAGATGACTGCCAGAAGAATATCATGTTCCATAGAAATTTATGCTCACACAGATTAAGCTGCAGTAGAAAATGTAGGGGGTGTTAGACACAAAGATGCTGCTCCACCTTAGTCAAAGCCACACACAGCTTTGCCAAGGCTGGAAACAAAGAGTTAAAATGTACCAAGGCCAGTGAGGTGACAAACTCTATATTCCCCTGCCTATAGTGAACAGGTCCATGGCTACTTAGACATTGTACATCAGACCAAAGCCCATGCTTTATGTCAAACCTGAGTGATTCCACCCCTCACTTCTAATGAGATCTTTCCTACCCTCTGCTTTCTTGCTACTTACTTCTCCTGGTTTGTCTCACAGTGGCAACCCAGGATCAGCTGGGGAGGCTGAGCACTTCTGAGACCCAGCCTTCAGCTGAGGTTGGATGCTCAAATATCACTGATGGTAAGAGTTGGCTCTTGACTGCTCAGAATTTCACTTAATGTCCCAAAACCTGTACTGTGAAGCCCTGTTCAGTGCTGATCATAGAACTATAAAACAAATGCTCCAGTGTACTCCTGAACTCACTTTTCTATCCTGTGTTTGCAAAGCAGTGCTGTTTTCAGGCTTGCAGCTTTCCACATCACAGATCCACATCACTGGAGATGGATAGATACTAAATGTGGTACTCTGACTTTTGCTCTCTGAATTCAGAAGAGTTCTCATGTCAAAGACCAGCCATCCCACCCACTCTGAGTTCCCAAAGGGATTTGAGAGGCTCACTACAGATGGTACCTGAACATTTCTTTTTCCTGCTGCCAAATCACCAGTAAGAATGGAACCAAGGTTCCATTTTTTAGTGTTTATTTATTTATTTCAGTATCACTTTTTTTTTTTTTAATGACAGAAAATACTGAAATGTTTCACTTCTACCATTAGATGAGAGAGGAGTCCCAGTCAGGCTGGGTTTACCAGACAAATAGAAGGCTAGTCTCCATATGTTCAGGTGAACATTAAAGGAAAGCATTTTCCTTTGGTTTCAAATATTATTAAGCTAGTGATCAAAGGATGCAACTTTAACAGGTACCCATTAGATTTGAAACTTTTGATCCAATCCATTTACCCTCCCACACACCCCTAAGTAGGCAGCTCCCAAGCACTCCAGAAACTCCCAGGCACAATGACCCATGCATTACACCAACATTAAGAGTCTCACAGCAGCACAAACTTTATCCCTCCCTAAGGAGGAATTAAATTACTGTTTTTTTCCCTCAAAGGTGATTCAGAGGACAGACTGTAGCAAAGGTTCTGTGCATGGAGAGAGAATTACTGCTAAGATTTTATTAGCACATAAACACGATGACGTTTTTGATGCCTCGGGCTATGGAAGCACAATCATTACAATGAAGGCCATATTTCTTTCCATCTTTCAGTGGGTCCTGTAACACACTGAGCAATCCATCTTGCTCACATACCCTACATAATCATAGATATATTTATTTCTTTGCTTCTCTCAATTAGCGTTTGACCTTTTGAGCACTGCAGGCGTCCTGGGGTGTGACAGCACAAACTCTGCAGCTTCTGCCTTCCAACAAAACCCAGGTGAGGCTCATGAACAGGTAAAGGACAACCACAGCGCTATCAGGTACCACATTTCTGAGAGCTGCTGCATGAGCCTCTACCAATGCCAGAAATACCCAAAAGCAGCACAATGAGGATGGCTGGAGAGGAGTGGCAGAAGGCTGGCAGGGGTTATGGATTATACACACTATTCTGAGCTAGAAAATATGTGTTTGCTCACTGACAAAGCAATGCTGATATTTTTGTCATCCAAATGAGATGCGAACCACTAATTCATAGAATCACAGTATGGCTTGGCTTGGAAGGGACCTTCCAGATCATCAGGTTCCAATTCCCCTGCTACTTCTTCACTTAGAAACAGTTGCAAATGCATAAATCTAAAGATTTAGCAACATAAGGGGAAAACCCCCCACATTCTGGGTTGCTGAGAGTTCAAAAGACATTTAAGAAACACTGAGATAATCTTTATTGAAAAGATACGTAATAATTATTTATTATACCCCTTTTTAGAGCATACACAAAAAAAGAAATTTTCTGAAATTTCATTTCAGCTTTTAAATGAATAGCAAATACCTCTGCACACAGTACTTTTAAAGGAAAGTGCAAAACTCAATCCACTCTCAACCTCCATTTCGTTGATTCAGTCATGTAAGGCACTTTCTTTTTAATTGAATGATTTATATAACTGTGAAGCCCTCTGTGAATTTTACAATTGAATATATCATTGATGATTTTCTGCAATGAGGCTTGAAGCTTAGAATTAAAAAGTTATTAGTATTTTCATTAGGAAAGTTCAAGAGCTCAGATATTGAAGACCAAATCCCAGAATCCATAGCAGGCTTGTACTGATATTTTTTCTGCAATTGTTCAGAATTTCCTCTTCGTTATGAATTATTTAAATTAAACTCTTCCACAGACAAAAAAATTTCAAGGCCAGAAGAGATCATTGCAATCATTCAACCCGATCTGCTTTGTAATGCAGATCACAGTCATCCCTTCATCTTCTCACTGGTCTTTCCACTTAGGCTGTTTGGTGTGCCCTAAACTCCTGTCCTCTGCAAAATCTTCCCTGTCCTAATGCTTGGCACATCCTAATCCCTACAGCAACGCCCTGATTTACTGGGTCATTAGAGATGAGGTGTTTTCTACCTACCTGTTATTTTACCCCTTGGGATATTTTTTTACACATCTCAACTCTGCTTTGCACCTTTATTTTCCCCAGTAAGACAGGTCTGCTTGTCAGAGAAGGGCTGTGCAGCTGCAGTGAATTAGCAAATAATGTCCATTTTTAACTGCTAAGGATACTCAATTAATAATCATTAATTGCATAAAGGCCTGCAATTCTTCCGGGTTTTTTCCCAGAAGAAACTGGTACTGATTCCTCTCAGGTGATGTCTCAAACAGAATCATAAAGTCACAGAATGGTCTGGGTTAAAAGGGACCTTAAAGACCATCTCCTTTAAACCCCTGCCAAGGGCAGGGACACCTTCCACTAGACCAAGCCCTGTCCAATCTGGCCTTGAACACTTCCAGGGATGGGGCATCCACAGTTCCCTGGGAAACCTGTGCCAGGCCCTCACCACCCTCACGGAAAGGAAACTACTGGCTAAGGGTGATCTGTGGATTATTTACTGTCTTCCAGCCATATCTTTAAATGTAGAGTAAAAGGAATGTAAAACTTCATCCTTGCAGAGGAATTTACCTTAATAATCAGTTAAGAGAGTGTGTGGCTGCATGAAAGAGAGGTGAAAATATTTTCCAGCTTACTCAGGACACCAAAAACTCAGACTAAGACTGAGCCTGCGCCAGGGGTGGGTGGAGTGAGCCACTCATTCATCGTGATGCACCATCACAGTCATGTTCTAATGACTTCCCATCTTACAGTCACCCTTCTCCACAAGGGAAGTAGAGATGTAAGAATTTTGCGAATTCTTATGTCGTAATCATGAAAGGTATCCAGTCTTGGCTGGAGCAGTCTCGCTGTCCATAAAATGTGCATATATGTTTGGGGTATTTTGTCCTCAGGACAAAAATTCACTGTGGAAAAAATCAGATTGGTTGCATTTAGAACTTGATCTTGAATAGAGGCTTTATCATAGGATCAATCACAGAATGGTTTGGGTTGGAAAAGACCTTCAAGATCATCTCATTCCAACCCCCACCATGATCAGGGACACCATCACCCCAAACCTCCACATTTTGCTGAATCATTTCCAATTTAAAAAGTTTTGAAAGAAGAAAAATATTCACTGTTAAAAAGCTTTGAGTCTTTCTCATGTTATCCCCTCAGACCTTAGAGTCTCAGAAGGTCCTGGGTAATGCACAGAGGACACTAATCTAAATTTTAAAAACTATAATACCTATAAAATATAAATAACCAAAAAAATGGGCATGAATAGCAAATCAGCAGTTTTGCTCTTCTTTGCCTGCTGAAACATTTGTGCTATTTGTTTTAGTAACATGAAATACACGGAGAAGCCTTTAAAACCATGAAGTTAAAGGTTTGGCTCATCCTCTGGTCTTCAGTGATATTTCCATTTTACCTTTAAAGTTATGGTCTTTATACTGCTTTTTGCTTTTTATTGTTGTTTAATCTTGAGGAATCCACAAGTGCCTGACAGAATGAATTCTGTCCCCACCCCTTTCCAAACAATGATTTTTTGGGGGATGACCTGAGCCAACAGAATCCAATATCAGGAAGATTTAGTGCATTTTCACTTCATTGCTCATGTCACTAAGAGATAATTACAGAATATATAAGTCCAGAGATGAGTTTGGAACTGATGAATGAATATAAAAACACCACAGCACTCTTTCCACTTTAACACTTTCTCTCTCCACTTGGGAACAGAAGCCTGTGCTGTTAAACAGATGGTGGGAGATCAGCTCTGCTTTGGGAAGTGTGATGGGAAATGTAGTCTGGCAGGGTATTTTGCCCACAAAGCAGAATGAGAACATGAGATCCCAGAGCAGCACAACAGCTGTAGCTGCACTTCACATGAAAATCTTTCAACTTCATCTCCCTCTCTTCTTCTTTAGGTCCCATCTTCTTTATTCCCTCCTTTATCTTGGCAATTATTGATCACTCCAACATTTATCACTGTGTTGAAAACAGTTGTGCAAGATTTTAGAACTCAAAAATCGTTGAAAGAAAACTTCAAATCCTAGGAGTTCTCAACAAAGAGGACAAATCAGTCTGCAAGCTATCCTCAAAAGCTGAAGGAACCAGTTTCTCCCTAGATAGAGATTAGACATGTGTCGGTGCCACCAACAGAGCCTCACTGATTTTCATACCCTAGAAGTGCAAACCTTTCTATAATTTACTCTCAGTAAATCTTTCCAGGTGGGTAATTAAGGCAACACATCCCTTTTACTGTTACTGAAAGACCTGGCTTACAATCTGTTCATTATTGGTAGGAATTGCTATTTATACTTTTCTTATTATTTTTCTCCATGCACAAAAATCTCATTTTTTTCCACTCAGCAGAAGGTCTGTGCGATCCTAATCCCACAACCATCTTCTGAGCTCAGCAGGCCACCATTAAGAGTCTGTTGGGAAACCCTGAAGCGAGGACTAATGTCAGTGATTTTGGACTTCCTTCTAGTTCTATGGTCTTTATATTCAAAAGATCCTCAAAGGCACAAAATTCACCCACTTTCCTGGCAAGACCTGGGTGTACTTTCCCAAGATATATTCAGAGGTTTTGCATGTATTTGGTGTCCACTGTTCTGTAGCAAGCAGGAGGGAAATTGCTGTAGAAACACTGCAATTCCACAAAACAGCTTAAACGCTCCCCAAAATCCAAAGGAAAGACTTGTCCCAGACCCTCCTATCAGAGCTCTGATACCCTTGAGTAATGAGGGTATTATGTCACTGCATAGGTAATTATAAGAAGCACATTGGTGACTGTTTATTTCTTTTTATCTTGTATTATGTTTAAATTCCATTAGGATGCAACTGCCTGTCCTGAAGATAACAAATAATGTCGTTAGAGAGGCAATGAGATTCAACCCCTTTCTCCCAGAGAGAAGTCAAGCTATTGTCACAGCAGGGGTGGTTTCTTCTGCATTCCCAGGTGATTAATATTCATTGGAAGAGGCACTGGAGATGATCCCTTAGGAGGCAAAGCGATTCAGACTGTGAGGAATGAAATAAATAAAAAATGTGTCCCAAACGGAGCACTGTGTATACTATCATTGTTTCTATAGTCTTGGCACTCAGGTAGGTGTCACAGCCACCGTGTAGCTTGAAAGGCTGAAAACCTGCCTGCACAGGACAATGTTTCTTATTCCACTGATACAATACCTGTTTTCTGGTGTAACTGCAAGATTGGCTTTTTTTCAGTTTTACTTAGACCATTTAGAAAGCAAAGTAAAGCAGAATAAGTAATGCTATTCTTAATTAGGATAAGAGTATCTGAGTGGGAAGGACTGAGGATGAGATTATTCTGCTTACTAATCACTCCTGACATCAAACAAGTATAACTGTATAGACATTTTTTTGGATCACTTCAGTCCATCTACCCAACATGCCTAGTTTAAGTCAAAATGCAGATCTTTGTTGAATTCTGTCCAGTTCTCAATGCAGTCTTACCACTGCCAGCAGTTGGAAGTAGCATTGGGGCTGTCAAAGCACAGATGTGCTCTTCGTTCTGCCGCCTCTGATGGGACAAGCTTGGGATAGAAAAATCTGAAAGTGAGCAAGACATCTGAAAATGGCAAGGTTTTAAAGGAACTGAATGAAATACACCAAAACTCCTCCATCAGAACTTCAGAACAAGGTAAAAAGAAATAAACAGTTGCCAGTGTGCTCCTTCTAAATACCTATGCAGTGACAGAGTCATGCCTAAAAATTTTAGCTTTTTATACATTTTTCATATATTTACAGCTTTGTAGACAGTTAATACATGGTTATATAGCTCCTGGTATTTTTTCTACCCTTTCTCTTAGATTTTAGAGCAATAATCTAACCCTTCTAACACATGGAATTCTGATTAGTCTTATTCTTAAGAAGCCTGACAAGGACATTTTGTTTTCCACTAGAACTTAGAAAACATAAGAAAGCCCCTGGAACAACTCCAGTGGGGCAGAACCTGGGGGGAAATTACCTAACCAACTGCTCCTCTAATTGGACAATTATTGTTAGATGTGTTAATTTGTTAAACTTATAAAAATTGTAGAAAGCCGATGCTGGATCTGCCCATAGCCATGGAGGCGCCTGGAAGCTTGCATCAAAGACCCGCCTTTCATCTTACTATTTGAACACTGTTGCAAGTTTTGGGTTGTTGATTTTAGGCAACAGGAGAAGGCACTTTAAGAGGTCACCTGCCGAGGAGTTCATGACTTTGTAACCCTTCACTCAAGATAGAAAAGTCAGGTGAAAAACGGGACACCCCTTCCTATACTGTAAGAGCTCCTGTCAGATTTATTCTTGGAAATTCTTGGAACTCCTGACTGAGAAGTGACTTCTAAACTGGAGACTTGCAAGACTCAGTAGGAGACTGGACAGTCAAAATCAGAACCCAAGAGGTTTAGCTAAACCACTGCAACTCTGGCCTGAGACAATGCCAGGCCTGTAGAATGACTGCATTTCTAGTCTCACAAAGAGCCTGGCATAGCCAGTGGAAATAGCAAATGTAATTGATCCAGCATGTTTTAAAGAATTTATTTTGATAGGTATAAATCTGGTCAGAAAAAAAATTGACTTGCTGTGAGTGGGCAGACCCATGGATGTAAAGTGTCCATGGACCTGGTCTTACTCCTCAGAAGTCAATAGAAAAATTCCTGTGGCAAGACACAGGACTGAGTATTTCCTTAATACTGAGCTATTCGGAGATTGCCCTATCCATATCAATTACAGATGTCTTTATATGCAGAAAATTTTTCTTCTTTCAGTGGAGAAACAAAGGAAAAAATATTCCTAGTGCTATGGAAATGTCCTGTTGCAAGGAAGTTCCACATTTAGAGCCCTTTACAGATTAAATTATTATTGCTGTGGACAATTGGAAATGAGTATCTAAACTCCAGAAGAAATTATTTTTTATTTATGAACTGCTGTTAAAATGTATCCCACCCACAGAACAGGGCAGGATGTTGAGTTTTCAGAAAATAAAGGGTCGTGACCAGATGATTGAGGGAAAATATTTTCATTTACAAGTTCTACCCACTTCTCTTCAACCCCAGTCCTCATGTCTTAATTTAATAGGTAACACAGCATTGGTGAAGTCACCCAGAGCACACACAGTACAACAGAATCCTGTTATTTGTTGCTAAACAGAAAAAGTTCTTTACCCACACCTGTTAAAAATGAGATAAATCTGTGAAGTGTAACAGAACTGATACTCAAGAACAGCTTTGACTACCTACTTTAAAACCTAAATAATAGAGAGAAAGGGAATAGCAGATGCCCCTTATCCATCCTTTAAATAGATGGTGAAGGAAACACAGGTATATTATATAGTTTTAATTGGATTTCTTCAGACTGTGTTCCAGTCAATAATTTTGGTGGGAGGAGAGGAAATCATCTCCTTAATGCTTTCATCAGCATTAATCACATCTCATTTGTTTCTGCAGAGGCCAAAGACAAAAGAAATTAGAGGCACCAGCAGCTTTTGGGTTCAAGGAATAAATACCCTGGGGTTCTCCTTGCTCTGCTGCACCTTTCTCCAAGTATTCTAGGAGCAGCAGAAAATGAGAAAACAGAAAAATTACATAGCTACCATAGTGTGTGAATATTCAAAGGCATCTCAACAGCAGCAAGCAACGCTATTTCCCAAACTGAAAACATCTAAATTCCTGAAATTCTCAAAGGTCTCTTAGGTTGCAAGCACCTGGCGTGCTTTCCCTCTATAAACCACACTACTTTGAATCATTGCTTCTGGAGAAACCACATGATCTAGGCTTTTAGGTTTGACCCAATAATCACTTTTTGATAGAGGAGGTATGGACAATGAGTGCAGGGTGCTAAGGTTCAGCACCTTCTCTCTTTTTCTGCCCCCAGGCTGTCAGTTTTTGAGGTCATGGCATTGTATCCCATGCACTGCTGCATTTCCATGCCAACTGGTTTGCATAACCAGAGATCTGTTTGAATACAGACCACAGAGCTGGTTGTCAGAAGCAGCATGTTCCCTAAAGAGAGACAAAAATGAAATGTCATTTAGACACTAAGAGAAAGCTGCAGCAAAATGAGATAGTTCTGTTGTTATCTAACATTCATCAAAAGGATCAGAGTGCTTAATTGCTGGTTTGAGAACTCCTTTATTATATCATCTGCTATTCAGTGTTGGAAAGCACGTAATAATTTAGAGAGCTCTGTTCACTTTGAAGCAGAAAACATGCAGAGACTTGCATAATGTTTAATCAGCATCTTCATTCTGCCATTTATGGTGGGACAGACCTACTCCTTCCCCTACAGAAGGTCTGACAGAATATCCCTGTCCATCTGAAAGTTCTTGTCTACAACTCAGAATCTCTTACCATCTGAAACAGCTAAACATCTAAATCACCTTTGTCAGGTACCTCCTTCTCTCTGCTGATTTTCAAAGGAGCATAGAGCAAATACACACCCTCTGCAGATCTCTCAATTAAGGATTGACTTCTCCTTTTCCACATGTCCATTAGGCAGAATAGGGTTGAAGATACAAACTTCAGGTCTGGAAGAAAACTTCTCCTTGAACAGGAAGCTTTGGTTACCTGGAAAACACCTAAAACTTTCTCATATTTACAATAAGAAATGCCTCTTCAGGCTCTTCATACGTTTAGGCAATTAACTTATTTCTATTGATGCACTCTAATAAGTAGATAGTGTAGAAAGGGAACAGCTTGATAGTAAAATAAGATTCAATATTTGAAAGCACCTAGGAAAAAAAAGGGGACAGAAGAAAGGGTTCTCATAGCAGGTGAGCTCCTTCCTGAAGCACGGAAAAAGTCATTTTTAGTTTATGAGGCTGTCTTTTCTCTGGGCTTTAGAGTAGAATGTTCTTTCTTTTTCGCCTTTGTTTTATGTGGTCTTTCACAAGGCAATTTAGTGCTCAAAAGTCTCTTCTGCTTCATATAATCTCAGTGTGGTGAAGAAATTGTAACATTCTGTTAATTATTTATCACTTTAGGTAGCTTGGGTGGTGGTTTGGTTTTTTTCTTTCTTTCTTGCTCCCCTACTTTTAAGATCAACACCCCTATAGTCCTTAGCGAACTGATATAATCACTTTGAAGTTCATGGTGTCTTCAATCATTTTTTGTGTGTGTTTTGTTTCATTGTTGTTACCTGTAGGGTGAAGGCTTTCACTTTCTACCTGCCCATTTTATGTCCTCATGTCCTCTTTTGTGTCTATTTCCCAGATGCCAGAGGACAGACGAAGTGGCCTCTTTATTTTTTCCAATCTTGCCAATATTTGTCTGTGAACCTGTGATATTTGGCGGAGTGGGAATCACTTGCCAAAACAGCTCACATAGAAATGGCATTTATTTTAAAATAAATGGTATTTGCCCCCTTGGTGAAAGGAAATGAGCTCATTAAACATCACATTAAATCACGTAAGTCAGAAGGTAGGTTGAGAGTATAATACATATACTTTCCTAACTCTATGGGAAAACAAATGATGGGGCAAAAGACACTGTCCATGTGATCTATGGAGTGTTTCTGAGATTTATAAGTCTTTGTCTGTCATTAAAAGGACTTTACCTGGTGTTAAATGTATATATCTGCCTTTCCAGAACCAAAAGAGAAAGCACAAATGAATAGCACTACATGAATCTTTAATGTGTATTGGCTTTGACCCCTTAAAGTATTTATGGTTGCTTCACTTGCAGCATTTTTCATAGAGTTTTGTAGGTAATTATGTTTAGTGGTCCTTCCATCTTTCAGCCCGTGCTGTCCTCCTCCCTCATTTTGCCCCATCAGTCCTGCAGAAGCAAAGCCTAAGGCAGCTTAAGCCACGTTTGACAGAGATGTAAATGATTCAAAGTTACAATTTAGTGGAATTTTATGGCTGGCCAAAAGGATGTGTTAATTAGCAGCACACTTGCTTTTGGGATCTGATTCATCTGGTCTATTCAGATATTTAAAATCCATCAGATACATCTGGCCCTAGAGCACTTATTTCTTGCCAGCTGGTATAAAATGAGTCTGTTCAATTAGATCACACCTAAACATCTTCACAGAAGATAACTAAAGTAGCTGAATCCCACCCTTTGAGCTCTTTCCAGGGTAAAATCCAGTAAGAAAAGGTAGCATAGGAAATCTGGGTTTCCTAAGGCTTATGCCTGGTTTCTCCTCTACTCCCTGGCTTGTTGGGTGTCGCTGTTTCCTGTTCCAGAAGCCACTGGTGCTTCATGGTGAGACAAATCATCCCAAAAATTCTCTCTCTGCATTGACTACATCTTCATCAACACACACATTTATCTTAGACTGAATCATGGCCCTGGGACACCAACCAGTTGCCTAAAAAGAGGCTATTTTGTGATAGTTCAGACATCCTAAGGTATCTGAGATACCTCCAGTTGTTGTGATAAAGAATGTGATACAGAAGATGCAACAAGCTGAGTCTTGCTCAAACAGCAGCAGGAGGGAATCCTAGGAAATATTAGAAGGTATCAAAGTCTCATGTTTAGACAAAGGACTCTGTGAAGAGCAGAAGGAAATCACGCATGACCTTATTCCTTCACATGCTTTTCTTTGGCATTTAGATTCTCTTTCTTCCCTAATACTTGTCAGCTCACACCAAAATCTGGTGGTGAGGCCCTGGCACAGGTTTCACAGAGAAGTTGCGGATCCCCCACCCCTGGAAGTGTTCAAGGCCAGCCTGGATAAGGGTGGAACAACCTGGCCTGGTGAAAGCTGTCCTGCCCACGAGGGGTTTACCTGGTCCCTTTCAACCGGAGCCAGTCTATGATTTTGTAATTCTTTGTTCTCTCTTCCTGTTGCTTTATTCTTCTTCTCAGCCTCAGGAGTGGATCACCTGAGGAGAATAATAGTGCTCTTGGTCTTCCTTTACTCCACCTTTTGCAAAATCCATCCATGATTTGGTGAGAAGGACTCAAAAAAGTATGTTTTCTCATACTATCAGCCTAATTCAAAATAAAGTATTCAAATGATTCATATCAACTTTCAAAACTCTTTAATACAGTTTTATATGTCCAGTCAGATAATTAAAAAGACTCCCTTTGTCTCTGTTGCTCTATCATGCAGAGGTGATGACTGTCCAGGGGCAGACGTGTATGAAATCTGTTGGCATGAAATATTCACGGAATTTTTCTGGACGCAGATTTAAAAAAAAAAAATCAAAGTGCCTTTTTGAGCAGAAATAAAAGGCAAGTTTAATTAAATACATGGAACAAAACAAACTGTTTATTCTGTGTCAGATGACAGAAACAAGGAACAGCTTTTGAAGTTGGCAGAACCACCTTTCTGCACGGCAGAGTAGAACAACCAACCCATTGAAATCTTGTGGAAAGGGCATTTCCCCTGAGAGTCAGAGCTGCACATGTCAAATCTCATTTTTCCTGCAGAACAAAGCTTTTCACAACACCAGCTTGGCAGCATACCCACCAAATTTAGCAGGATAGGTGTCAGGAAGTTTCCGCTGAGACCAGCTGTGAAAAATCTGTGAAATGGGAGCAAGGGACTGGGATTGGTTTATCAATTTTATCACCAGGGGGCTCAGATGTCTGAGACATCAGCTGACACTGTTCACTGATGCCCACTGCAATGAGATATCAGGAGCTGGACTTCAGTGATCCTTGCAGGTCCCTTTCAACTCAGGATATTCTGATCTCAAGGTCAGTGAGGAATTGTGCTCATGGGCTGGGTCCTCGATTTGTGTTTTCAGGCAGAATGAAGATGACACTTGACAGAAAATACAAAAGCTTTTAAGAATTGACAAAATGACATCTTTGCCTTCTGAGGAATTCAGCCCTCCCTCATCAGGCTACAGGGAAGCTAAAAGATCTTGTTCAACCACTAAAGGCTAGAACAGTTCCCTAATATCAGCTTTCCAAATAGCTTTTCCAAATATCCAATTATCTATATGCGTTTGTTTCTAGCTTTCAAACATATTTTTTCCCATCCAACAAAACAAAGATTTGGCCATAGTGGACCATGTGTTTCTAAGCCTCGGGCTGGAACACCTGGGTTTACATTATCTGAAGTTGAATGTGAATCTGATGCAAAGACTCCATCTGGTACCTGTTGAACAGTGAAATGTTCCATGGCTCAGCCTGTGCTTGTATCTTGCAGTTGGCTTTTTGCTGGTTCCTGGTGCCAGTGCAAGGTCTGCATTCTGATTTTCAAATTATTTGATGATGCATATCCTGGAGATGTATCAGAAATCAAATTCTGTGCAGAATTCACACAGCAGCTGTGACCCTCTGGGGCAAAATTAGTCACTGAGCATAGGGCTAAGCATAAAGCATCCTTAGTTAACAGAATCAGCTTTGGGGCAGTCTTTTAGAGGAGATTAAGTCATTTGGCATTCCCTAAGAGTGCATTTGGCACTCTCTACAAAGCACCCTTAAAATTTTCTCATCAAAAATTACTTCCCTTCAAAAACACTGCAGGTTTTGAGAGTTTTATGTCCTTTCCTAATATTTCCTGACCGAGTGGGAACATGAGTTTTGCCAAACAGAGTTTTGAGCCCTTAAGCTATGAAGGGAGTCCCCCAGACAGTTTTGTACCTCAGATTTCTTAAGCAAAAGGAAAATCAGAACCTCAGCCTGTTCTGCTTCATGCACAGGAACACTGTTCGGTCTCCGAGTCATCTCCTTCATGTTCTTCCTCACATGGCCACCATTTTCTGTGTGAAAAAGATTGCAGTGGGTGTCTTGAAAAAGGAGCCAATTTTACTCATGAGGAAGAAGTTACTGTCAAAAAAAGCTCAGCCTACAGCCAGCATGGTACCTGCTGGTTATGCCAACAAAGTCTTGAGAAAATGCCCATCACAAACGGTATTTGAGCATCTCCTGTGGTAACACCCAACTGGGACATCTGCAGCAGCACTTTCTAGAATCATAGAATCATTAAGGTTGGAAAGGAGCTCCAAGATCGTCAAATCCAACCTTCACCATGTCTCTTGCCAAGTGCCTCCTTATGATAAGGCCAAACATTTTTTGTGGCAAAACACAAAAGCTCCATCTGCTCTGTGCACGAAGCCTGAGGACAAAACAGCACAATTTGCTTAAGCATGAGATAAACTGATCCTGCAGCAAAAAAACTGCAGAGTTTTACTGTGATTGATAAGTTTCAAGGGAATATGCACTAGAACAGACTGGGGGGTTTTGACAGTTATACTAAGAAGTCATAAAATTTGATTGTGAAACCAAAAATAAATACTCATCTCCATCCAATGCCCAGCTTCTAGGACACAAGCGCCAAAAATTACCCACACAAGTTTCTATAATCTCATTAGGACTTGACTTCCAATTTATGTTCACCATCTTCATCTAGGTGGCTTAAAACACTAATTGTTCAAAGCATTTTGGGGAGGAAAGAGAGAGTTGATGAATATTCTCCGCCCAGTTCTCCAATGCTGATGGAAAGGCAGCATGGCCAGGCAAAGGCCCAGTCCATCAGTGAGCAGTTCTGTATTTGATTCTGGCTCATGTTTACCACTGGATTTGCCTGGTGACCTCCTTTTTGCTGCTCTTCCCACTCCAAATCTTTGCCTACTTTCTACAAAGTCTTCTGGACTTGGAGGGCTGTTCGTGTGCATCCTGCTTAATACAGTAGCCTACAAGAAATATGACTACTTTACACATTTTTCCCTTTCTATTCATTGGGCCTCACCAGATGTAATTCACCTCTTTTATTCTAGATGTATTAAGGTATAAATTCCACAAAAATCCCCCAAAGTGAGCTAAATGTCAACTCTAGCTGGACTATTCAGGCATCCCTCTGATCCAAATTAAAATAAGGAATAGTAATTGATAAAAACAGATGCTGGTCTGTGTGGTGTGGGATGAGGATTTCCAAGCCCCAGAGATTTAGGTGGTTAAAACCTCTTGTTTAGGTGGTTTAAACTGTTTCGTGATCCAAGCCCCCTGTTTTCTCCGCCTCAAAACCTTTCCTCTTGACGTATATGCCTCAAACACAAGCCCACATGGCAAAAAAAAAATGAGGGATACTTTCCTTTTCAGCCAGCTCAGGGTATTTTCAGGGAGGGAGGGATGCACCCATCAGTCAGACGAGTTGTCTGTCCGTACATCAGGGTGACAGCCACTTTGTTATATTGATAGATCCTAACAGGGGCTGGGAGTAGAGTTACTCACTGATACGATTCATTACACTTTAACGTACGATGCTCTCTCGTTGCTGTCTAGAAACATTGACTAAGTAGAAGTCCAGCATACTGATTTATTGGAGCTGGCAACTCGAGTCCAATGAAGAATCCAATGCAGGGAACTTTTTGCCAATACACAGTAACTTTGTTTACTCAATAGAGAATGTATCCATCTTTCAGCTGGCATTGATTACCCTTCTATTTTTTTTTCAACATGCCTAGGCTGTAAAGGGAAAAAAAAGGAATCCCATCACAGAAAGTGATTTGTTTTGGTAGAGTAAAAAATGTTAAACCTCTCCACAGATAAACCAAACAGGGTGAGAAAGAAATAACTGGCCTCTTCTGTATCATAAGGATTTTAACTTGAAGCACAGCTCACACAGCTGATTATTTCCTGGCTTACAATAGAAATATTCATTCAGACAGAAGAAAAATGCCTTCATTTTTCTGCCCTGAAAGGCCTTGAGTGTCCTAATGGAAGGAGATGGGGAATGAAAACAGCAATCATGTTCTGGCACACAAGTTACCAAGATAGTTGTGAAAGAGGGTGGAAGAAATCCATGGAAGACTTCATCTTTGAGACACACGTGAATACCTACAAGCCAGCTGTGGTAGGATGAAGGGCTCAAACATGAGGAACATCTGGTCTGGCTTTGGACACTGGGTTTGTGCTCTCACATGACAGGCAGGGACATCACAGGGAACTGCCAAACACGTTTTTCTATCTTTTGACCATATAATCACAGAATAACAGAATGGTTGGGGTTGGAAGGGATGTTAAAGACCACCCAGTTCCAAACCCTCTGCCATGGGCAGGGACACCTTCCACTAGACCAGGTTGCTCAGAGCCCCATCCAACCTGGCCTTGAACACTTTCAGGGATGAGGCATCTGCAGCTTCTCTGGGAAACCTGTGCCAGGGCCTCACTGATGTTTAGTTCAGGTCAGAACACATTTCTTTTATCAAAAAAATTTAATGATACAAAACAAATATTTTATTAACCAATTCAGCTATCCCTCTGTCATATGCACAAATGAAAACCAGGTATCTTTGGAAAGTAAACTGGAGACTCTTAGAAAATTTGAAACCTCAACAAAAAGTGGGAAAATGTTCTCTGATAGCCTCCCATGGAATTGTTACCATTTTTTACTGAACTCTCCTGAATAACTATAGCACTCCACACCTGCAGAGCCTGAAGTGCTACACAGACAGTAAATAATAAACCAAACCATGCAGTAGGCTCAATCAGGAGATGGGTGTTTTCTGTTCAAGAGCTGTTTGAGGCAGCAAGTTCAGTGACACTGGTAACTTGAGCTGGGTTTTCATTTTCCAGAGAAATAAAACAAATCATTGCTGCCTATATTTTCTGGAAATTAGGTAATTTGTTAGCGTACATCTATAAATGGAAGGTTAGATGTGCAGGTTGAAGAATCATTCAAATACCAATTGACAAGGCAAAAATGAAAAGGGAATAAAACTTAACAAGTACTTTTTAATCAGGGTGGGGAGGCCCTGGCACAGGTTGCCCAGAGAAGCTGTGGCTGCCCCATCCCTGGAAGTGTTCAAGGCTGGGTTGGATGGGGCTTGGAGCAACCTGGGAAGGTGTCCCTGCCCATGGAAGATGGATAGAACAAAATGATCTCTGGGGTCTCTTCCAACCCAAACCATTCCATGATTCTGTGACTGCACATAAGTATGATTTTCATTGCTTGTCTAAGAATGGGCCAGAGTGTGCTGTTCCTTTGGAGAAAGGGTTTAAAAAACATCTCTTGACTAATTTTTCAGAACAGCTTTGACATTTGTAGCAGGGCATCTAACCACCCACAAGAGCTTATCTGTTGTTTGTTATCCAGTCAGATAACTCAAGCAGGACAAGCTGTCTTGTAGGGAGTTGTTTTGGTGCCATGGGTTAACACTGGTCTGGCATCTCCCAGCTGAAAATAAACATCTTAGTGTTGAACTGAGATTTGACAAGATAAGCTGGATTTCTGACTGACAGACACTCGGTTTGTAGCTATAAAAGCCACACCAAACTCACAAACCAGAAACCCTGGAAAACCATGGAGTTTCTCCCATGAGTGAGGACGCTGCTTCGTGGTTACTCCCTGGGGCTGAGTGAAAGAATCTGTACATTATTGTCATTTTGTTGTAAATTACATTAGACTCCTAATCAATACCATTTCTTTTGCTAGATTTACTATAGATACCTTAATATAGTGCACTGTTTTATGTTATGTTGTAATCTATTAGTAATTCTTCTAGTTTTAGACTGTGCAGTAGGTAACTCTGATTAAGGTCTTTCATCTGTTACCTCTTATCTGTTTAATAAATAATTCATTATTATAGATAGATCTGATTTGTCGTCATTAGAACTTGCGAGCCAAAGTGATTCCTTATATTCAAACCGTCCCCAAAGATCTGAGGCAAGGAAGGATTTACCTTTCTTTAAACCCCTTTCTGTGAAATAGTTTAAATACAAAAAGGAATTCTCCCTGACCTTCAGAGTCAGCAGCAGGGCTTCTTTAGTGAACTTTGTCTAAGGCTTCCACTCTTCCTGACTACATTTACTCATAATTGCTCACCCTGGGCTGGGCTGATGTAAATGAAGCCGCTCACAGAGCATTTCTTTGTGCTTATCTCCAGCCTCTGCAGCTTGAAAAGTCCATGTCTTGTTTGTTTGCTAGTTCACCAAACACCAAAAGGACAACTTTCTGTGTCTGATTCCTCAGGGAATTTGGCCAGGAGCAGATACACAGGAGACAAGAAGGGGGATTTTCAGCCTCACCCACATGTTCTTGCAATGCTCCTCAGGGTTTATGAGCATTCCAGCTCTGACAATAACCAAGGGAAATGTAGAGGTTGTAATTGAAGGGACACATAAGTCTGGGATGTAGAAATTTATAGCAACAATACTGCATTTACATTGTGAGGCACAGTTTCATGCTAAGCAGGCTGTACGTCTGCTCAGTTAAGCTGGGTCACAGTTATATCCCACCAGGAAACACTAAGAGTCCGAGGGTTCAACTTTCTCTCTTCCATTTGTTCCCAAGATCAGGTTTGGACTATGAAGAGAACACCTCCAGAATCTCTATAAGAAACTAAATCTACAAGTTCTGCTCTCTTTATTCACATGGAACAGCAAAGCTCTGTGTAGGACTTCAGTCTTGGTGGCAGATAGAAGGTGAAGGAATTAAATTTGATGTGCAGACAGCTGCCAAACAGGGCAGTTTTCAGTGCAAAATATGTCAATAAGAAAACATCAGACTCCAACAGAGTTCATGTGCTTTCTGGTAAACCACATTAAAACAGCGTCATAATTCTGGATAAAGGATTCTCCAGCTCCACATTTCACTCTACATATATTTTGCTAATTTTTCTCACTGCAAGTGAAAAGCCCTCTCCAGGAACAAAGCAAAAAGAATCTCTTGGCATTCAAAAAACCTTTAGAAACAGTAAATATGTGCTGCAAATTGCACTTTGCACACACCACCCCTCCCACGCAGACAGCAATGAGCACTTAATGCCTCAGGAGTGCAAGGAGGCAATTCCTCGTAAATGTTAAGTGCTGCCTGTTGCTGCCTTCGAAATGTCATTTCCAACAGTTGTGATTGAACGAGCAAGTTCTGATGCATCCTTCCCCCACCAGCTCTCCTACATCCTGACACATCTCCCTGAATTCATATCCGTGTGGAAACGTGCTGCATTTCTGACAGGCGTGTCAGGGGGCTGAGTGGACTCCAATAATGCAACAAGGAGAGGAGGGAGCTCAGATGCCTGGAAAAATGCAGGGCAATTTCACCTGATTTCGCTCTGTAGGAGTCAGACCCCCTAAGGTTATTTACTAAAACACATTTGATGAACTAGAAGCCCATTTCCCCCCACTGCATGTACAGGCAGTGTAAGCAAGCAGCTCAAGGTTAGACATGTGCACTGTAAAAACATAAAACCTACCTTTAAAAAGTAAAGATGTATTTAAAAGTATATTTTTTTTCATATATATCATTAATATATGGACAATACTGCCTTTTAATAAAAGAAAATTAGATTAAAAAACATCTCTGCTGTAGGCAGACATTTTGAAGAATGCAATGTAAAAGGCAACAACGAGGGGGTTGGTCTTCCTAACAAAGCATGGAACAGCTCAGGATCATCAAATCATCAAATACCAGAAGGGGCACAGCCCTGCTTGGGCTTCAGCTGGAACCCTTTGCCTGTCTGCACACACAGCCCAGTGCTCTGAGCACTCTTACAGTTAGAAATGCTGATTTTATGTAAATGTAACATAGTCCAGCTTGGTTTCTTCAGTATGTTCCAAGCAATAAAAGTGCATCCCTAATAAATGTGGTAGAACTTTTGTTTATCCTGACAAGTCCAGGTGAAAGACTTTACATAAGCAGTAAAGCTATTGTAAAATATACTAGAAAATTTCTTTGTGGCTTTTTAAAAACAGAAGGGAAGATTGTGGATTACTTCTGGATAACTTGAGACTTAAGAAATGTGTAGTGAATGATGAGGTTTTTTTACTGTTATATACTGTCTCTGAGTACTTTCAAACAGCTGCTTCCTTCAGCTCAAGAGATTTCTGAACATTAGTGAAGGATGAGACTTACAAGTTTAGAAATTGTTTGGGGAACTTCCCTACGTAAGCAAAACCATCGAATCATAGACTGGCTTGAGTTGGAAAGGACTGTAAAGATCATCTCACTCCATCCCCTGCCAAGGGGAAGGACACCTTCCACTAGTCCAGATTGCTCCAAGCCCCATCCAACCTGGCCTTGGACATTTGGGACATTCAGATCTTCTCTGGGCAGCCTGTTCTAATGTCTCAACAATCTCACAATAAATATTTTTATTCCAGTATCAAACCTAAACCTGCCATTTTGGGCAGATCAACGGCCCATGAGGTCTGGCATTTGTCCCACAAATCACATACAGCATAGAAAGCAATTTCTTGTCATTCATTAGGATGTTTTTTATCAAATGGTGTCTACCAGCAGTTTTTATTGTGTGTAAAAATCCACAGATCTGTATTCACTACATTCCTTGTCTAAAAGATCGTTGGTGTTTTTTACGAGAAATTAATCATCAAGGTAAAATTAAAAAGTAAGAATGGAACAGCACATTAAAATAGATTTAAAGGAGTTTAATTTGCCAGTTCTTCAAACATTTTAAATTGGCATCGTTCCACTACAGTCCATTGAACGAGGGTGATTTTTAGCAGCTGAGTGTCTAAGAAATGTCTGAAAGAGAAAAGGAAGGCCGTGGGAGGGTGCTTGTGTGCAAATCCTACAGAAACAGTGGAACCAGAAGGACTGTTTAGGATGGGTGAGGAGGGCTACAGCAGGATGTGGTCACTAGAACCAGAGAGGCTGGAATGGGAATTGGATTCAGCTGTGAGTGTAAAATTCAGTCTAACTCTCCAAGCAATTTAATTTCCAGCCAATATGCATGGGATTCCATAGCAGGGGATTCCAGAGCATGGTACCTGACAGGAAAGTTGACTGGAACCACTCTGTTAATATTCCAGTGGTTTGCAACCCCCTCAGGCAGTCTGAGCAGTGCCACAAGGCTGGAGGAAGATACAATGGGTTTGCCCTTTGCCCAGTATTACTTTTTACAATCTGACCCTAAGCTCCTCTCTGAAAAGTGATCCTGGCCTTGCCAGTTCCTCAAGAACTCCTCTAGGAGCATCCTCCACATCCCAAATATTGATTTAAATAAAAGAACAAACTTCAGAATAACAGCAGCTCTCAAATGAAGCTCATGCACAATGAAGGCAATAAACAATCTTAAACACCAAACCATACTGTATCAAGAAACCCCAAACTCCTGTTGTGAAATGAACTCTTCTTTTTTTACTTTAATTGCAGATCTCAGCAGGCACTGTGATATAAAACCCTGTGAGATACTTGATAATAAACTCAAACAGTCCCATTTTCATTTCTTTACCCATTAAATAGATGATCACAATTGGAAAGAAGGAGAACAATTCTCAGCATAGAATAGTTCATTATGGATTTGTCCCATCCTGGGCAGATTCCCTCTGGGGTGAGGGTTAAGTTGCTATCAGATTGGGTGATTGCCATTTCGACCAGTGCTTGTGGCTCTCAGAAAGATAATTCCAGCCAGGAGTGGTGCGAATTTTAATGCCTCCTGGGTTCCTGCAAGGTTCTGGTCAGAGAGCATGCAGTTGTGTTTAGTGAAAACCTCATTAAAGATTAATCCAGCAAAGACTGGCCATAAACATTTACCACTGTAATTCCATAAAAGTTAATGGTGTCAGTAAACAGGAGGCTGGGACAAGCCAGGCTCCACAAGTCGTGGTGGGGAGGGAACGAATCCCAGGCTGGAGCAGCAGCTTGCAAACACTTGGCAGGACTTGCTTTGCACGTGGCATTTGGAAAGTGGGAATTGCTCCCAGTGGGAAAGGCTGAAGTGGATTCTGTCTCTTGATTTGCTTAGGAAAATGATTGTTTATCCCATCTGTTGTTAGGGAATGGTTCCTCACAGAGAGAGGATCCAGTGCAGGCATCGAGCTGGCCCCGGGGAGGAATACAAGACATGGGCAAGTCAGCAGAACAGCTTTGCTATGAATTTGTGATGGTTGATGTCTTTCTCCAGGCAGCCGTACCTGAGGAGGGAAAATGAATTCATCAGCTGCATTCAAAGGGCAGTTTGGGAAAGGCACTTAACAAATACAAACTGGGAAACTGCCCAAATAATGATGTTTTATGGCACGGAATTTCTTACTGAACAGAATCCCTTGTTGAATTTCAGTTGAATTTGTTGCAGTCCCACTCATAAATAACATTTTTCTTTCCTTTCTGTTGCCATTGCTGATGATAATTCATTGCATACTATTTATTATGTGCTAACATTTCATACATAATGGGACAGAAAGTCATATTTTCCCTTAGAAAAGCAGCCTGAAGAACAGACAATGTCATTGTACATATTTATACCTACAAGCTGAATGCCAGTGCTTTTATTATGCTTTATTAATCCAGAAAGAACTTTATAATCTCTTAATGCAACAGTTATATTCTATTCAACTGTCCTATAAAAATATATCAAGGCTGGGAATGGTAAATAATTATCGAACCCATTAAGACTCAGAATATAATGAGCAGTGACTGTTGCTTTATTTGGGGATGTCTCAAAGCAATTCCCAACTCTTCCTCCTCCTACCCCATGACATCAAGTATAGAGTTAATAAAGGAAAAAATACCTTCAATTAACTTACATGTTAAAAGGCAACACAGAAAGCCTAAAATACACCAGGAAAGTTCAAAAGAACAGTAATTATTTTAGAGTGATACCAAAATTTAAAAAAAATCTACTGCTGCATATCAGAAAAAGCAAAGCAGCATGAATTATGTACTTATGTAAATAAAGCTAATAGGCGATAACATTAATTAATGGCATAAAACTTCTGCTCATCACTCTGAAGATAGCAGGTATTCATTTGTGAGGATTAATTTATATTTTAATTAGAAATTTACATATTTAGCAGCCTTGCCATCAACAATTAGCAACCCCAGTGCATTTAAGGATTTTCGATTTAGACTAAACATAGTGACTTTCAAAGGGTCATTTTGGAGCAATTTGTCTCATTTCACAGCAATGGGGAGCTACACATTCCCTTCATATCCACCCATTACCTTCGGATAAAAACTCCTAAGAAGTAGTTTGTAATACCTGAAACATGATTTGGTCTCTTCTAATTTATTTCTCATGAAACATTTATGGTAAATATTAATTGCTAGGGAAGGTCTCTGTGGAGGTTGAGGAAGATAAAATTATTTGCAATGTAATGAGTTTGGAGTGACAGTAAATCAGCCTTACGGGTGCTGGGTGAGTGGGGAAGTGACAGGCGTGGTTGGCTCCATGTGTAATTAAGTTTTAGGTAAGATTAGTGAGTAAGAGGTTAAATAAATTTCAAATAATCCCATAAAGTGCTGGCAGTATATACAGCATGAGGTTTGGTCTATATACAGACTGAGAAGAGAAATCTGGGTTGGGTGGCTTGCCTGATTTATCCCAGATAAACAGATGGAAAGATTTGGGCTCTGCTCTCCCTACCATCAATGTGAAGGCAGGGGAACTCCACCACAGAGTATGAGATGTCTCTTAACCCACCAGAAGTTTTCATATGTTCAGATCCATGAGAACATGGCCCAAAAACCTCACTTCAGAGTTGTCTCATAGCGAGAAGTGGAATAATTTTGCATTTCTGAGCAACCAGGTTAAATTCAGTTCAGAGCAGGTGTATTCCCAACTGACCCAAGCTCATTCCTCACCCTGCAACAGAAGCTTGGGCTGGAGGAAAATCCCTGGGGAGCCCAGGGCAGAACACCAGCACCTGAAATCTCACCCAGAGCTCGTGGGGTGAGGAAATACAACCCTTACCTGCAGCCTTCAATTGCCATCATGCAAATAACATTGCAGGCAAGATAAAGGAGGAGAAGACTGACTGATGGAGCTGCCCAAATAATATTTAATGGCAGGGAATTTCTTCCTGAACAGCATCCCTTTTTGAATTTCAATTGAAACTGTTGCATTCCATCCATAAATAACATTTGTCTTTCCCCTCTTTTGCCACTGCTGTTGGCAATTTATTGCATACTATTTGTTATAGGGTAATATTCCATACACAGTGGACCAAAAATTCATATTTTCCGTTAGAAAACCAGGCTGAAGTGCAGATTCAGGAGTAGGAGGATGCTGTATGATGTCCTGTGATGACTGGACAATAAGTTTGGCTAGGACTACTGTTTCTGATATAGTCTTTTTTTAATCAAGGCAAAATTTCCATCAGGACATGGTCATTTCCTTGTGTTCCTCTCTCAGACTGCTGCCATGGGAACGATCATGTGCCAGGATCAGGGGACAGTGGTTCAGTCCCACCAGCTCCTGCATGAGGTAAAAGGCATGGTCTTCACCCCAACCCATTCAGTGTCTTGTATGATCCCAGGCAAGATGAGCCTTGAAACTCTCTTTGATTCAGCCTCTCTAACTGCTAAATAAAATTGAATTCTCATTAAGGTTACTGAAATATATTTATTTCAAAAATAGTGTTTTGAATACCCTACAGGACTTCCCTGAGGCATAAGGAACATGACCAGGAGCACCCATGGATGGGAGGCTGCAGCCCTGCCATCAGTTATAGTGCTGGGTGTCAATTGTTTCCCCATCCCCAGTTGTGGCCATTTGCTCAGCCCAGCTGTGCCATACAAAGCAGGGCTTCACCAATCGTGTGCAAAGCTCACTGATGCACCTTAGAGAAATCAAGGATAGGGGACACCTCCAGAGATCTTCTACTCCACGGCTGCTGACACCTTCCCCTCCACCAATAATTCTTTTCCCACATAAACAGCATCTGTGCTCCTTAAAGTGGACTCTGAGAAGTGCCTGTAAGTAAGAGCTGTAGCTGGAAACATCCTTCCTTTGAAAAAGTGAGGTTTTGCCAGCACTTTGCTGGCTCACTGCTTTGCCATGAAGGATGGAGCAGTTTTCACCCAATATTACTTTCCTCAACATTTCACAAACTCCCCTGGATCCTTGTGATCCCTCCTAGGCCCTTCTCTGCTAATTTAAGGAACACTGGCCATCCTCCTGCACTTCAGTTCATCTGAGAGACCAATATTTCACTGACCAGCCAGAAGGTATTAAAATATAAGCAGTTAACTCTTGGCAGCCAGTGCATAGCCGTAATCCTCTCTCAAGGCACTACTGACACCTGAACCATTTCTCCAGGTGTTTGATAACCTGTGGCTAAAAATGGGCAGTGATGGATAGAACAAGTATTTCTTCCACAGGCACTCATTTTCTCTGCTATTCTCCCCAACAGATTTTTGTTTTCCTGAAGACTAAATGAAATCTTTCTTCCTAGTCAGAGTGCAGAGACTTGTACTCTCTTTCAGAATTGAACCAGTCCCTTTATTCCAATCCATCCTCCTCAGTCATGGTTTTCTTTACTAACTTTCATTTGGATGTTTAGCCAAACATTTGTGTTTTTCCCCCTTTTTCTGTGCTGTAATAAGAGCGTGAAGCCTCCGCCAAGGTTAGCAGTGGGTTATGCTGGATGCTCAGTGTTTGCAATTTCATATGTGCAAGCACATGCATTGAGGGAAAGGCCCCTGTGCCTAAGACTTGCATTTAACTCAGGAGGGATAACAGGCGAGTGGATGCTTGGGAGGAGATAAACCTCACCCAAAATCCGTGTCACACATGGACAATGAGCTCAGGTTTTAGGTAGCATCAAAATCACACACAGCAATGTGTCCATTCACAGCCATTAATGGATTTAAGTGTCTGGCAGCAAACCAAAGTAGGAAAGGGGAAGAGGGGAGAGCCCTGCAATGCAGATGAGTTTCCCTTTTATCAAATGCTTTCTTTTCAAAAGAGCCACAGAACAAAAAGTGACATTAATATCTTGTGAATCCTGCATGGGCTTCACAAAAGCGCTTCTAGCCTGGACTGACGTGAAACCTTGCAATTATTGATCAAGATTCTGTCATATTTTTGCCTTGGAAGGTGCCAGATGTAGGTCTATACGAATTGTGCCTTGGTTTTTTTTTCCCTACAGTCATAACACCATCACTCTCCTGCCCTGAAAACTACCACTACCAGCCTAGATGCGCTTTTCATTCAAACAAAATTAAAATCTCCCAGAACCTGCCCCTGTGTCAGTAGATGTTTACAGAATATGGCAATTTCCAGAAGAAAATAAAGATAAAAATTCCCAGATGGAAACCATTGCTATTCAAAAAAAACCCAACCAAACAAAAAAACCCCACAAAAAAACTAAAACAAAGAAAAAAAACCCACCACCAAACAAACGCAACCAACGAAAAAAATATATATACACCTGCAAGGGTTTGAGTTTCAATATCTCCCTCTTGCTTGGTGAAATTCTGTGATTCCAGGCATAGGGTTGCAAGGAAGGTAAGAAGGAGGACATGCTCTCAGCCCTGGAAAGCATTTGCAGGAAAATTGTGTGTTCTGAGATGCTTCTGATTATTAGGGACTTTTCACAGGGGCATGTAGTGAAAGGACAGAAGGAATGGCCTTAAGCAGAGGGAGGACAGATTTAGATTAGATATTGGGAAGAAATTCTTTACTGTGAGTGTAGTGAGGCCCTGGCACAGGTTGCCCAGAGAAGCTGTGGCTGCCCCAGCCCTGGAAGCGCTGAAAGCCAGGTTGGATGGGGTTTGAGCAACCTGGGATAGAGGAAGGTGTCCCTGCCCATGGCAGGGGATTGGAACTGGATGATTTTTGAGGTCTCTTCCAACCCAAACCATTCTGTGATTCTGTGACTATAGGAGACAGATCCTGACGGTGCTCACCCCCTTAGATTCACTGTGAGTCAGCCTGGGAAAAGTTATTTTTTAGTCATCAAATCCTTTAGGATGACAATTACCCTATAAGCTCGGAGAGATCTGGGTCACTGCTATCCAAGACTGGAAGATCATGTCTGGAGTGGTTCCTGCCTCCATAAAGAATTCTGATTCATTCTGATGGCAGAAGCATCAGCATAGATAAACTGTCCTAAAAAGAGTCATAGAATTATAGAATTTTTTGGGTTGGAAGGGACATTTAAGGTCACCCAGTTCCAATCCTCTGCTATGGCACTAACCTGAGCCAAGCCATAGGCGACAACTGATATCCCTGGTGAATTCTTGGCAGCAGAAACACCTCCAAGAAAGATTTGCACTGAGTCCCGACAGCACAGTCAAGCCTGAATTCTCCCACCTTGGAGAAGATGGTCTAAGAAACCCAGTTCAGCCCTGTTCAGCCTTCTGCAAAGAGAAGGGAAAGAAGCAAACTGGAAATGTCAGGACAAGGAATCTGTAGATTTTGGGTTGCTGATGTAATCAGCACTAAGAAGTGTAAGAAATCTGGGATCTGTGCTCAGAATTACATTGTGAACATACCTTAAACTAGACAGCTTAAGATACAATTTCTCTAGGCATGGTAGATAAACATAAATTAAATGTCCTTATTCTATATGACTAGAATGGACCAAATACTGAAGAAATAGGTGTGAAAGTAAGAGTTGGACCCGGCAATCCCTGTGAGTCCCTTACAACTCAGGATATTCTATTTCTGTGAAGGTGTGCTCTTTACTGACAGGGAAATGTGTGTTTGCTGAAGGAAAGAACCTTCAAAGAATTAACATTAAGACAGAAATCCGCACAGCAAACAAGAGAGACAGAAAGTAGACTTTGAAGTTCTGTTTTAACTGAAAACATTTAACAAAATTAAAATACAAAATGTCAGTTCTTCATTCCTTCCTTCTAATCTCTTTTCTATAATAAAAGAACAAAAATAATTTCTTTATAAAATGTTCTTTTCTTCTTTTCAGCTGTTCTACAAAACCAGGTTATTTATCAGAAATGCTGTGCCAGCTTTTCTTCTCTTAATTCAACCAGAATGCTACACAGTGGGTACCATTTTCTTTTACTGAAAAATATTTATTTTCTTTTCATGTACTATGTGATTGAAAATATTTTGTTCAAAAATACTTTTTTGTAGTTTTATAGGATCTTGAACAGAAAAGAAATTAAACCATCCTACATATTAGCCATTCTTGTCAGTATTTCATTCAGAACTATAATCATCTGTGAAGCATCCCTGGTTGTAAATATACATAAATGACCAATCAAACAAAACAATGACAGTGGAGGTTTTTCAATGGCCTGAATTGCAGCCTGTTTGCTTCCAAAATGCTTGAGCAATCTTCTACTGCTGGGAGAAATTAACAGAGCAAATTACTCAGATGCAGAGCATAATCCCCTCTGCGTTGATCTCATTCAAATTGATTTGAATGGTCCTGATTTGAAGCTGCTTTGAAATCACCTACAGAGTCAAAGCAGGTTGTATGCCCTGATATACAGGAGGTATTTTCCAGGACAGCAATGGCCACTGTGACCATCAGGCCCTGGTAGAATCACAGAATCATTAAGGTTGGAAAAAACCTCCAAGATTATCGAGTCCAGCCTTTGACTGAGCACCACTTTATCAACTTGACCAGAGCACTGAGTGTCACATCCAGTTGTTTCTTGAACACCTACAGGGATGGTGACTCCACCACCTCCCTGGGAAGCCCCTTCCAATGCTTGACCACCCTTTCAGTGAAGAAATTCTTCCTGATGTCCAACCTGAACTTCCCCATGTGCAATTTGAGACCATTTCCTCTTGTTGTCTGGGAGAAGAGATCAACCCCCACCTGGCTACAACCTCCTGTCAGGGAGTTGTAGAGAGCAAAAAGGCTTCCCTTGAGCATCCTTTTTTCCAGGCCAAGCCCTCCCCAGCTCCCTCAACCACGTAAAGTGCAGCTTTCAGAAAGATCTCTGCTCTGGGCTTCATCTCATCTGAATGCAAGTGTCTGCCAAGTGTCAGTCCCAAGTGCACCAACAGGCTCTGCACCCCATGCTCCTCCACCCTATTGTCAATGATTTGAATTTCCTTTGGAAAACTTCATCTTTACCCCACAAAACACGACATAAAAGCAAATTAATGAAATTGCACAAGTTCTATATCTCTGTCAGAAGACCAGCATGGGTTGAGTTTACAGCTTGACACCAAGTTCAGCTTTCAATGTGGTGCTGCAGACACTCCACAAGTTTTTACTGATGGATTTTGGATTCAGCTGGATGGATGAGTGTCTACATGAAGCTTTTTTTGGCACTACTTACTTCAAATATTATCCATCTATCTCCTCTATTTAATTAACCTTCTTCATCTGAATGATGAATTTTGTCAATACTCCCTGTAGGATTTTGCCAAAGGGAGCAATTTAGGAAGTGTCTGACAAGCATGATATAGGAGCAGAAGGTAGGAGAGGTATCAAGAAAAACGTCTTGGTTCCACTGAAGTCTGGAAAACTATGATTTTTTTCATTGGGACCATAGTTTCACTTCTACACACTCTCAGTTCATCTACTGACCCATCGTGTGACTTTGGGCTACTCCCTGACCTCTCAGAGTCTCAGATCCTGTATCTGTAAAAGACAATAACCTTTTCATTTAAGTATTTATATTGAATTTATGTAGGATTTAGACAAACCTCACAAAGCACCATTCTACAGTTTTTCTCATGCTCTTCTACTTCCTGGCACATATTTGCATCCAGCTTCCCACAAAACTGTTGCCTCTTCCCTGCATTTTACACGCAGCTGTGTGGTGACTCACGGCCATCACCTAACACGACAAAATTCTCCATGTTTACTTCCAGATGTTGTCTGCGCTGTCCCTTCACTTCACGGCACATCCTATAATCCGTAGTATTATCCAATTCACAACATGTTTATCCACATTGTGCTGCTGGGAGGTTTTCTCACAGATTGCAATTGCACAATAAAGAAAATCAACCAGACAGGAAGTCAGCTTGCCAGACATCTGTAGGACAGCCTTGAATTTTGTACTCCTGAGCTGAAATTGTTTGGGTTGACTTTATAAAAAGAACTTCACAGTGAAAAAAACCATTCAACTCTTCTCAACATGCACAATTAGTGCTTTGAATTGGAATAGCTTTAGCTCTGCTCTGGTGAGATCCCACCTGCAGAGCTGCCTCAAGCTCTGGGGTCTCCAGCACAGGAAGGACGTGGACCTGTTGGAGTGAGTCCAGAGGAGGCACCAAGATAATCAGAGGGATGGAGCACATCTCCTACAAGGAAAGGCTGAGAAAATTAGGATTGTACAGCCTGGAGAAGAGAAGGCTTTGGTGTGATCAAATTGTGGCCTTCCGGTACCTGAAGGAGCCTACAAGAAAGATGGAGAGGGACTTTTTACAAGGGTCTGGAGTGACAGAAGAAGGGGGAATGGCTTCAAACTTAAAGAAAGTAGTCAGATTAAATACTACAAAGAAACTCGTAACTCAGAGGGTGCTTAGGCCCTGGCACACGTTGCCCCAAGAAGCTGTGGCTGACCCATCCCTGGAAGTGTTCAAGGCCAGGGTGGATGGGGCCCTGAGCAACCTGGGAGAGTGGAAGGTGTCCCTGCCCATGGCAGGGGGTTGGAACTGGATGGTCTCGAAGGTCCCTTTCAACCCAGGCCATTCTATGATGGCCATATCCCACTGCCTGGTCCAGATGACCACTGGCCATCGTAACTGCATTAGAAACTCTTTGAGAGATGACTCCATAGCCCAGGCCAAAGTAAGTGCCAGTATCTGAGAGCATTTACTTGTTCATTTACTGGTGTAGAAGAAGTTTATATACTGCCATATGTCTTATAATGTATTTGCCACATATCATGTTCACATGCCACAAATACACATACGCACTCACAAAAACCATTAGGCCTGGCATGACCAAAATCATTATTCCTCCAAATATATTTATATTTTGTGCTATTTGAGAATGTGACCACTTTCCAGATTATGTGTCATTACTACAACTGGAACTTGGGGTGAGGATGTCCAAGTATCCTATTCCTTGTTTTTCTTTCCTTGGCATATTGACTCTTAGTATCTAGCTTGGATACAGCCACATGCCTTCTTCCCATCAGACACCAGGATGGGACAGATGAAACAGGAGATGATCTTCAAGGTCCTTTCCAACCCAAACCATTCTGTGATTCTATTAAATTAGAGGTTCCGTATGTGAGCTGAAGTAGTTTTGTAGTCAATGCAGAGGGACAGCTCTCTCCAGAGTGCCCATCATCTCATCCTGAGGTAGTATACCTGACCCACTTCAGATTAATTTCCACCTAGACACACTATTTTATCTTCACAAAGTCAAAAGCAGTGAGCTCACTGAAGAGCTGTACACTGAAAATATCTGAAAAGAGGCAGGAGTATCTAAACCTACCCCAAAACTAACTCCTAACCCTGAGGGCACGCAAGGCCGCACAGCAAGAGGATAAAAACTGAGCAGCAGTGGCAGATCTCTTTTCCTGGGGGTCAACACCATGCAGGGTGGACTGTCAGGAAACAGCACATTCCCATCCCCACAATCACATTTCCCAGTCCAACCTACCAGCAAAGAAGACGGATTGACAATGACATGGCTGATAGAGATTGATGAAAGTGTGGATGACCTTTTGATGAAGTTTGCTCCAGGCATCTACAGAGCCTTTCTTTCTGTTCATGTCAGGCCTGCAGAGCGTCTGTGCCAGCCCAGTGGGCAGCAATGACACCACAGTGCTTCCTGTCTCAATTTTTTCCCTTGTTCTGGGTTTTTTCCACAGTGTTGTCCACAGACCAGGTCTTCTTTCACACATGAAAACTAGGCCTCAACCACAGGGTCTTTCACATCAGTAGTGCAGCTTCATTGTGTGAATATTTACTTCCATCCTCCCCTTTGTCCTACTCAATGACAAGCTTTCAAAGTACATCCAAGGGCTGAATTCCAGTGTTTGAGGTTTGCAAAAATGTCTACTGCAGATGCTGCTTATTAAGTATTTACCAAGTCATTACCCCTTAGGATGTATCTTCTTGCTTACACTGGAACAGCTAGGGAGTAGAAGGGATCTCTCAGAATTTGGTTAATTAATCCAACTGCAAACAGTAATTAGATTTTATCGTAATCAACTAATTAATTCTTCCAACTCAGTAGTCGATGTAATGAGCAAAGGAAACACAACCAGCTCTTGCAAGATGTGAACCTCAGCTTAGAAAAGTAAGGAGCAAAGGCCATCTAAACCAATTAAAGGAGAGTATATATATCAAGTTACTCAGAGGGGTTCTGGGATACATGACACAGCTAAGCTGATATTTTTTCCTTTTCAGAACTGCTTTGGATCTGATTCCTAACAAACCCCAAATGCCTTCCAGACTTTCCTGGTTATGTGCTGAGCCTGTCTTGTCCCTCTTCCTTAACTCCTCCTGAAAAATTATCTTGGAAACTTTATTTTATTTCTTTTAAGTCTCAAAATATTTATATTAAACCGGCTCTGAAGAGGAGGATGTTATATTCTGAATATATCAGTGCTTCCTCCTTGCATAGGGGCTTTACTGGGATGTCAGTAGGAGCCCAGTGGTGCATTTACCAGCACATTATCGTGCAGACAACACCGCTTTGCTGGTCAGCTCCAGTGCTGGTGACAGGAAAAAATGCCATCAGCATCGCTCTTCATGAGGGTTCACTGAGACCAGGCTGGGTAGTGCCATGAAAAGACTTGTTTGGGAACTTAAACTTGTTTCATTAGGGCAAATTCAGGCATTTTGCAGTGTGAACACATCTAAAAAAAATGAACACGTTTAATCATGTCAGCATGGGAGGTCACTTGGCACTAAGCAAAAGAATCACAGCAGCTGTGGGTGCAATTAGCATTTGTATGTAGATTCATACACCCAGAGCCACAATTCACAGTGGTCGTGGCACCTATCCAAATGTACTTCTGTTGGCACTGTGCAGGCAAAGCAAGTTCACCCTCTCTGCAGATGCAATGTTTGGGAACTACCAAAATCAGGCTTTTAAGTGTACAAGACAGGGGAAAATACTGAATTACTGTAAACAGACTAGCAAGGTTTTCAACTCTGTCTCTCATAAAATCCTCCCGGAGAAAGGGGTGAAGTATGAACTACATAAGTGGACACTGAGGTAGACTGAAAACCAAGTGAAATGTAGGGCACAAAGGCTGTGATCAGTGTCATGGAATCCAGCCGGAAGCCAGTCCACAAGATTGTCTGCCAGGGACAACTGGGGACAACACACTTTACCAACCCTGTTAATGGCATGGATGATGGGGCAGGATGGACCCACAGTGGGTTTGCAGGTGATACAGAATTGGAGGAGTGGTTGTTACCCCAGATGGGTGTGCTACCATTGAGGGGGACCTCGACAGTCTGTGGGAATGGATCAATAGAAACCTAAGGAATATTTTGCACATGGGGAAGATTAACCCCAAGCACCAGCACAGGATGGGTGCCAAACTCTGGAAAGCCCTGTCTAGAATGACCTGGGGATCCTGGCAAACAACAAACTGACCACAATCCTTAGAGCACCCTTGTAGCAATGATAGTCAACAACATTCTGGGCAACGTTAGGAAGAACGCTGCCAGCAGTTCAAGGGAAGAGATTTTTCCCTTCTAAAGATCCTTCAACCTAAGGAAAAGCAAAGGGAATAGGTTAATAGGACCACAAGCCATTGCCTTTCCCATCAGCATTATCCAGCGTGCCATACATCCCCCAGTTCATGCCACAGGCTCCGTAACTCCCACAGCCCAGGTCAAGACTGTGGGATCCAGGGAGAATTGCTGACAGTTGCCATCAGGACCATTTAAAGGTAAACCAATCCCAAAGGTTTCTGGAGAAGAGCAGTCTTCTCAGCCAATCTCATCAAATGAAAAGATATTTCTCCTGCCCAACTTTAAGAAGTAATGAAAATATTTGGAAGCCATTTGAGTCAAAACTTTTCACTCTGCATTCACCGCACATAAGGCTCATGCATTCAGTCATTAACAGTGTTCAGCTAATGAGAAATAACTTGTTAAGCTGAGGAGACTCAATTCCTTGCACATGTCCACAAATTTCCCAGCTACCTCCACAGTAACAGGGTTCTACCCTGGGTGGTGGCACAACAGTTGTGAAAGAGCATTTTGTCTTTCTCAGACAGAAGATTTCTTAAAATGTTTCCACCCAGCACTCATTTGCCAACTGCATCCTTGCCTGCCCTTTAATTAACTCTGTGACTTTCTGAACAGCATCAAACCCTGCCCATTTGTCTCTTCCCTTCAGCAAGTTCTTGTCCTCCCTGAGATCTGCCCCAGCCTCCTGATCATCTCTTGGTGTCTGTGGGGTCTGCATTTCGGCAGGTCGTCAACTCTGTGCTGAGATTGCCTCACCTGTTGCACCATGTGTTCAACTGCTGCCTGTCAAGAGTGGGTTCAGGAGGAGTCCAAAGGAAAGAACAGGTTCTTCTTGTTCCTGACAGCCCATCTGACATCCTATTTTCAAGAAACATAACAAACTCAGACATATAAAACTGACATTATCCATCACAATACACTAAAAAAAGTCCTTCCTGCTGTCTCCCCAAGCATTATCTCAAATCTTCCTGCCTCTGAGATCTCTGAAACGTTTTTGCTGAAGTAATTTATGGTATTACCACCTTCAAGGCCATCACCATGTGAAAAATCCAGGGCATCATTATCTGCTGGTGAAGCCAGCAGACAGTGGCCTGTGCCCTGACCTTTTCAGGTTACAAGCAGAGATGACACTCAGCTAAACTCCCTTCCTCAGCACTGGAAGCTACTGCTCCTCAGCTGAGCAGCACCAACAGGACCACAAGACGCATCCAGCCAAGCCAGGTTTATTACCTCACTGTACTTTTGTGGGCACTTCAGTCACATGTGTCAGGCTGAGCTCAGTGATCAAAATCCAGACATCTGCATCCTTCTGCATTCTCCCACTCTGAAAGTGTGACAGTCCCTGGCAGCAGGTGGTTGCATCTCACATCACTGCAGCAAGATTTATCTCCACTTATCTGTCAGAGTCTTAAATCATCTGGCAGCTGTGTAGGTGGCTAAAGGGGCAGGAGCACAAAAGCAGTAAAGAAATAGCTGCCTATAACTCTTCCCTACTTTACATTTGAGAATGAGAGGAGAGAATGGCTCAGCTTTGCTTTCCCTCTGAGAAAGGGCTGTAAGTCTGCTGTGATGCTGTGCAGGAGAAAATAAAATTGTTACCTCAAACAGCAGCACTGCTGTGAATATTTGGTAACTAATGGCACAATTCAGACGGCACTGTGTGAGTCTGGGCAGGGCAGAGAGGAGGCAGAGGAGGTTATAAGGGATATCTAATCATGCATGATGTTTGTAGATGAGGAACATTTAGATAGATACAGTGGTGATGGATGAATTACAGAGGAAGATAGGGAGAAAGAGTGATGTGCACTATAGAACAGCAAACAGAAGAATTTTAAATGGTGAAAATTTGGCACTAAGGAACCATGAGAAGGTAGAAACGGAGTTAGGAAGAAGAGGGTCACTTGTAGCCTCCTCTATCTGTCTGTCTAGGCATTGGTAGTGATAAGTTCGCACTTAATTATCAAAAATTGGGGCTGGCAGGACATCAAGAGCTCATGTGCTAGCCTAGTTCCCTGTCCCTAGGTCATTCTTCCCAGACACTCACACATTTATAAAGCCTTGTGGGACAGAGTCCACATTTAACTTAGGCAATTTGCTCCAGCATTTTTCAACTTTCAGTGTCAGAACTTTCTTTGCTAGTGTCTAATCCAAAATTCCTTTGTTGCATTAACACTGCTTCATGATGTGCTCATAAGGAACATGAGAGCAGGAGAACTAGGATTCCCTCCCTTCTTTCAACTTTTGGACTGTATCACAGGATCATAGAATGATCTGGGTTGGAAGGGACCTTCAAAATCATTTAGTTCCGAATCCCCTGCCATGGGCAGGGACGATTCCCGCTAGACCAGGTTGCTCCAAGCTTCATCCAACCTGGCCTTGAACACTTCCAGGGATGGGGCAGCCACAGCTTCTCGGGGCATCCTGTGCCAGGGCCTCATTACCCTCACAGTAAAGAATTTTTTCCTACTATCTAATCTAAACTTGCCCTCCTTCATCTTGAGGCCATTTGCCCTTGTCTTGTCCCTCCATGCCATTGGGAAAAGTCCCTCTCCAGCCTTCGTGTAAGTCCCCTTTAGGTATTGGAATGCTGCTATAATGTCTCCTGTAGTATTATCTTATTTTCCCTGTGCTAGATTATACCTCTTCCATCAGTTTTTCATCTTAAATGGTGATGAATCCTCTTGCTTAACATCACAGCAAGTGACCCCATCCTTCAATTACTTTTGTTTTTATATTCCTGAGGATTTCCTGAGGACCAACTGCCACTCACTAAAGCCTTTGCCATTTTTACTAGCTGGATGTTCTACTCAATTCTAGGCTTTATTGTGCCCCAGTTTCTGTCTGCAGAATGCAGGCAGTGATTACTCATGTCCTGCCAAGGCTTGCCCTTGGAAAATATCCCTCTTCAGCCTTCCTACTGGAAGGTGCTATGAGAAGTCCCTGGAGCCTTCTCTTCTCCAGGCTGAACAACCCCAGCTCTCAGCTCTTCTCCACAGCAAAGTGTTCCAGCTCTGTGGGCATCTTAGTGACTTGTAGGACAACACCATAAGCTTTATGCCAGCTGCCTCCACAGCTTTCTGTACATAGAAATGGATCCTTTCTCCCTGTAAATGCTCACAGTGCACTGGTGTGTCATGGGACAGAGGTTTATGCTCTGCCATGTGTGTGTGAGGCACCTGACACAGGGAGGGCTAAATTTGGTAGAAGCACATCCAGAGAGCAAACCGTTGTTACCAAAAATATCTCACTTCTAGACAAGCTCATTTCTAGCTCTGCACCGAAGCACATTCATCAGTTTGTGGTTTGGATCCCAATTCCCCTCTTAGCTTTCTCCTTCATTTTAGTATTTTATTCTTTCCTTGATAAATCAGGAGACTTTCCCACTGCCTTGCACTCAACCCGTATCAAGAGGCTCTATAAATAATAATAATGACCAGGCAAAAGATGCCATTCGGTTAACAGTGTAATGACTGCAGGGATTAGCACTGCTGTATATTTTTTATGGGCGTAATATGTCGTTTTCATTCTGTTGCCGTAATGAAAATAACAAATTAACAGAAGCATTATGCAAATTATACATTAAAAATGTCATGTTTATTAGTCCATCTTGGCAAAAGAGAAGCTACAGCAATAGCAGTGTTAACTGCTTAATAACCATGTTATAAAACAGAGAAGAAACTCAATTCAGCTCAGTTTGGCTTGGCCTTGAGGTTGTTTTTGGTAACTTCAGTGCCAGTGTTTGTGTGCTCAGAGCAAAGCATATGCTTAAATACACTTCTGGAGAACAAGATATTAGTAGCAGTTTCAGTTCAAGGATATTTATCTCAATTACCTATTTTTGGAACAAATTCCCCACAAAACCTCCTAGTCTTTGCACCTGCAAAATACTTGTGCAACAGCATTTGCTGGGAGTTCCTTAAAATCTTGCTGCTACTTCAGAAACTGCTACAAATATTTATCCAAGCATTAACTTTATTACGTTTTCTGCAGAAGACCGTTCTGCCTTGTTCTCTTTGACATTAAGGGATGTGGGGAATTTCTTTTCCAGCATACACTGAACTTAATTTTGCTTCTAACCTTGAGGCAGTTTATTGAAAATCCAGAGGCGGTTGTTTTCTTACAGCCTAAGCGATTAACACTTAGTGGTAAAATTTCTTTGTCCTTGTGTAAAGAACTTTTTACTCACAGGAGGAACAAAGATTAACAATAATCAGAAGATTCAAACTTTGCTTTTGTTTAATAAATACTAACTCAGTAATAAAATACAGTTATGAGATTTCTGTAATGTGCCATACTATTGACATTCATCAGAATCTAAAGACACAAGGAAATTAATTTTCTGTAGAGATTCAGATTGAAAAAACAAATGATAGTGCCTGGAGCTGTATATTTTTTGCAAGAGAAAGATTCCCTTCAGTTTGGATTTACAATTAAAGAGCTGGGGAACCACAGGCCAAAAGTGAATAAAAGGGACAATGGCTTGTCCCAAATGGGAGCAATGGTGGAGTCAGGATGAGTATCCATATCCACATTTCAAGGCTTTCTCATCCCTTCCTCACTGCCTGAATCACATCACCTTTCTACACTCATGGCTGTGTAAACTCTGTATCTCCTGGATACAGGTTTGTCATCAGTGGGGACCCACAAATTGTCTGTACACACCCAAGGAGAGCAGATGCTCCAAGCTCAAAGACTAATTTAAAAAACAACAATAAATACTATTAAAAATAAAGGGGGGAAATGGAAATTGCCATCAGACAAGTTCAAGCACAAGCCAGCCTAAGCACAACTTGAAAGAAAAGCATTTATTTCACAGTTACTGTATTGGAATAAACATGTCAAGTCATTTTCACAGGAGTCTAAAACCCAATATCAATAAATGTGAAGCTCACAGAAACTTGAGAATTCCATTCTGTGGAAATTATGACATCTTCAGAAGAGATTTGTTTTACTGAAATGAAACAAAGTCAATTTTTGACATTTCTCACAAAATTTAATTGCCTGAAACATTCCTTAATTGTTTCAGCTCAATCAAGGCATTTCATTTTGTTTTGATGCATTGGAATATTTCTAGCTCATTTCGCTACTGAAATCCACCATATATATATATACAAAGAGAGAAAAACTCTCTTTCAAAATTAGCATTTGGTTATGTTTCTTAAATTAAAAATGTAAAAAGAAGTGAACATCCATTGCCTATTCTAAACAGGCTCCTGGCACTCTAACTGTACTGGTGATTAGGAGTTAGTCTGGTTACCTCTGGCAATCCGATCTCTCAGTGACCAGTTGTCCCCAGCTTCCTTCCTGGTGATTGTAGAACTGAGCAATATTTATTTATCAGAAATCTGTGAGCAGTTTATCTGGATGATTGATTCCAGTTCATGTAACTCAGTCAGGAGGCCACATTTAAATCAGGAACCCAAGTCCCATGTTGGTCTCAGGCTGCTCAGGAAATAATTCCATGTAAACAGAGCCTGCTAAAGCCATCAAGTTACAAGAGAAGTCACACAGGACTAGGGAAGACAATTAAAACCAGGAATAGCAATGCTCAAGCTTTTCTAAAATCAGGAGCCCAGCTGCTGAATTATTTCTAGGATGATCAATTTTTCATACTTTGAGAACAAAATATTGTCAAAATCATCACTTTTCAAAAAAAAATTTGACATTTTACAGCAAAAGACTATTCCATTTGTGAATTTTAAATATTTTTGCTGTCCAAGAGTGGGATTCAGCTCGATATTTCAGCTGCAAGCCTGGGCCAATAAATGGGGTGGAAAGTCTACCAAAATTTCTTATTGTTGGTCATAAGTTCAAGGTTTATGATCATCAGACTACTGGAGGGAAAAAAACCCCCAAAAGTAAGTGGGAGAGGGAAAAAATGAAGATATTATATTTTTGCTTTGTCAATATTGGTCAGTGGTTTAGGAGACCTGACATGCAGGGGAGGAAAACAGGAACTGACCTTTTTTTCAAAGAAGGAGAAATGAAAGAGGCAGACTGCATCCCTCTTCATTCTAACTGAGGTGAAAACCACAGGTTTGAACTGAAATAAGGGAATTTAGGCTTGGTACTCTGGAAAAAAATAATTTAAAAAACACACAAACAAATAAGAAATAACCCCCCCCCAAAAAAGGCACCTTTCTGAAAGGAGCATAAAGGAAGTTTGGGATAGACAGCACACAGATGAGACATTCTCTCTACATGTCCAAAACCATTTCTTGTTCTCAAAAACAGTCCAAACAACCATCACAGCATAATACAGAACAGTTGATCCTGTGCATTTCTTAGTCCCTTCCAGCTCTGTTTTCTCTTATAGGCTGAAAGACACAGAAAGGGAAAGACATGGATTCAGATCATACAAATTTTACAGAGGTCAGCCTTGGTTAAGAAAAAACAAGGTCTTTCCTAGAGGGGTTCCCATGCAGGGAACCATGCTCCTTTGGATACCTCAATTCCCTGGGTGGATTTTTATGTCCCTGGATTTTTCACAGCAGATCCTGGCAGCGATTTGGGAAGAGCAAATAATTTCTGCCCACCGTTTCTGCTATCAGTACCTCCCATAAAGCTTCCTTTGATGCTTCTCATCTCTGTGAAGGAGGGAAGAAAGAAATCCAATCCTGATGAGCCTCAGCTTGCCAACTCTGAACCAATGCATTATTCATGTGTTTGTGATAGAGAGTGGTGAGTTTAATGTGCAGAAAGGAGCCTGGGGAACGGTGGGGTTGTTGTTGGAGGTGGGACACACTCTGCCTGTCTGTGTAGTGATTTGTGCTGGTTGCTGCTGCTGTGCCAATACTCCTGTGCAAAATGCAATCCCACCAAGTAGGGACTGTTAAAGCCTCTTGTTTTCACTGCTTTTTGGGTTGCAGATCCTGTCATCACTTCATGCTCATGGTATTTACCGGTTGCTATTGGAAAACCTTAATGAGCTGAAAAAATGTTGTCCAATCTCACTTCAAATCCTTCTGGGAAAGCAAACATAGAAGCACAGAATCACAGAATGAAAGGGACCTTAAAGATCAGCCAGTTCCAACCCTCCTGCCATGAGCAGGGACACCTTCCACTATCCCAGGTTGCTCCAAGCCCCATCCAACCTGGCCTTGAACACTTCCAGGGATGGGGCAGCAGCAGCTTCTCTGCCAGTATTTCACATTGTCCCTTTAATTATTAGAATCAAGACAACAGAGTCAGAATGGGCTGAAGTATTTTCTTTTAATTGGCAGTGAAAATAAAGACATATGTTTGATCTTGTGGTAGAACACCATCAAGAAATTGTGGATACCAAAAGGAAAAAACAAAGAGTCATCAGACCACAGACACTCAAGAGGCTGAAAGACTCTTCTCATTGCCAGTGTGCAGGAAAAAGGGAGAATTATTTTAACAAACCACGGAGTGATTAGTCAAAAGAATAACAAAACCCTGCAATGAGGCACCAGAAACATGAAGAGGGATGAGAACTCCTCAGATTGCTGGGGGGAGTTATCATGAGAAAGGTATTCTGCAGCTTTAACCAGTCAAGGCTGGGCAAGATTGAGTATTTCAGGGTTTTTTTTAAATGCCACTGCACTGCCCTTCATCACATCTGCTGGTGTACAAACCAAATAGAAGCCTATTTATATTATTATTCCCTATATAAACATGAAACAAAGGTAATTTTTCTTCAGCCAGCATCATTTTGACCCACTGCATTGACTTCCACTAAGACTGTTTGAAGACCTTCCCCACAGTTCGTAAATGTTGAGCCACCATTTTACAGGATAATTTCCTATGCTACATGTGGTGCCACTGAAGTCATTAATTCCCCATGGAAAAAGTGATGTTTAGTCTAACTTGCAATTCTCTGAAATATTTTTCTCCCTGCTGTAGCTGTAAAGGCCAATAAGAACTTCGATTGTGCAAATCAGAATAGATTAGGGTGGTTTCTTAAGATTATTTCCCTTTTGTTTAGTTCAAATGGTCCCTAACACAAGAAGGGGCATTGCAAATCATACAAAGTTCAAAATATGATATAATGGCACAGAATGAACCTTTGCATGAAAAACAGAAAGAGCTCAATCTCTTTAGTTCAGCCAAAAGAAAGTTAAAGGGGCCATAATGAGATTATAAATTTCTGTGAAGGAAAAATATATTGTATAACAGGTGCTTTCAGTTTAGCAGAACACTGAGTAAAAATTCAAAAATGCTTGTACCAGGCACCCAAAGGATCATTTGGTTTCCTACACATTGGAAAAGTGTCTATCAAATAAATAGGAGGTTAATGTTGGCAAGTGCAGAGGGAAATGAAGTCAAGGCTTTTAATTGGTAGTGAAGCACCAAAACTTACTAAAGACTCAGTAGCTTCTCCATTACTGAGCAGGGGGAAGGGGTTTCCTTAAATTTCAAGGCATTGTTCAAATTATGATGAACTCCAGGAAAACTCCTGGTTTCTCTTCTATGGGAATTCAAATTATGTAACTTCAGTTGTTCCTTCTAAGCATGTGAAGTTGTCACTGGTGTACAAAACAGGCTGGTCAGGATCTTTCAGCCTTTGCACTGCTGTGTCTTCCATCCAGCTTGCAAAAGGGAGAGAGGAAAAAGCCATGAGGCACTTGGATATTGCTGAACTGACAGTTTTTGCTTCCTCCAGAGATGGGCCAGTAAAAACATATGAACCTAAACAGATGGCACAAATACACAGAAAAGGTTGGAAAAAACCTCTAAGATCGAGTCCAACCATCTACCCAGCACTGCCAAACCCAGCACTGCCAAACCCACCACTAAGCCATGTCCCTAAACAACACAGCTACAGATTTTTGGAACACTTCCAGCATGTTACAAAATTATATCTACGACTGCTAAATCTGACAAAACAAATGCAGGCACAGAACTCCATGTTCCCAAAACTGGAAGAACCACCTACTTCATCTCCTACCCATCCAGGATCACTCTCAACAGCACAGCAGTGGATTTATTCAGGGATGGTATATTTATTACCAAGCATCTTTTATCATGTGCAGAGGTTTCACTCAGCCAAAAAAATCTAGATAATCATTTCCAATCACAACAGTATAATGCCCATTAGTTTGTCCAGTATTTGTCAAAATAACATTCATCCTGATGAGCTAATGTATACTATTAGGGTGATCACCATCTTTATGCTGTTCTTGTTGCTGTTCAGTGCTCAGTAAAGTCAACTTTTGCTATCAAAGCACATTTGTAAATAAACAATCCCATGCTTACAAGGCTCCTTGAGCACCATCTCAAGCATTAAATGAGGTTGTTTTTAAGGTGGGCTCCAACAATTCTGGTGATGAAGCTGAAAATCTCCAGGCTGCAGGAGGATGAAAGCAGAAAGAATTTAATAAATGTCACTGTGCTTTAGCCAACAGTGGTACAGACCAGCTGGCTTTGACCAGGGTAACAAGCATCAGTGTTTGCATCACCTTCCCTACAAATAACATTTTTCCTTATATTTATAGGAATTTCCTGTATTTCTCTTCATGCTTTTTTATTCTTGTCCTGATTACTGGACACCACTGAGAAGAGTCTGACTACATCTTCTTTATGCCCCCACACTGGGTATTTAAATACAATGATGAGATGTTTGCCCTCTCTGTGGGCAAACGTGTCTGGCCAGTTCAGAGATCAGAAGAGTGAGATGGGGGGGTCTTGACATCTGTGGAGTAGTTTCATGTCAGTCAAAATCAGTATCCAGATGTTTTCTCCTATGTTCAGACTACGTCAGACTCTTCAAGATGGTGCAGCTTCTCTGTCCCTCTGAAAGGCAAAGCTGGTGGCAAGGATGAGAGTCCAGCCCTTCACTCTGTGTCTGGGCTGCTACATTTATTCCATTTCTAGGACAGCTGATGGGTCTGGAAAAACGGTCTCCAAACCAGGAAAAGACAGAAAAAATTCATCAGACACTGCTCTTTAACACAGATTTTACTGTCCTTCCAGCTTGGAAATTAGATTATTAATTTTTACCCAGGTCACAGCATCTACCTTTTCATCCAGGTCATGACACCTACCCTTGCTCAAATCCTGGCATTACGAGTTCAAAAATTCTGCTGGTCCAGTCTTAGGTCCTAAAATGGGTAATAATGGCCAGTCCTGCAGATCTCCCTGGGCCAGGCACAGGCAGCAAACCCTCCTTTCAGCAGCAAATTGCAAATCCTATAAAGGCAGATCTCCCAAAACCTTGCAGATGTATCTGGTTAAGATGTTTGCTGCATGATAAAATGAGTCAGAAAATCATGGGTTTTCTCTTCATGCTCTCAGGACCTAACATTAACTAAGTTCTGTTCTTGAACCAACTGCTTCCTGCTTGACATTTATCTGTAGCTTTGGCTCTAAAAGTCTGTTTGCACCGTCTGTTCTGTTTTCCCAGAGAGAAATCACCATCTGTATTTGCCATTGATGATTAGCTACAAGTAACATCAAACTCTGCTTTTTCAGGTGTTTGCTCTGGAGAAAGATTCACCTGTTTCAGTGGTTTGACTTATTACAGGTTCGAATTCTCATTAATCCAAAACTTTGTGGTTTAAAGAGCCTGTTTTCTCCCAGTGGTGATGGTTTCCAGCCATGGGGTACCACTATCAGGAGTGACTGTGAAAATCATGTTGAGGTCCATCAAGCTGGCAAAAGTCAAAGCCCAGACCACAAATCCCTGTTTGCAAAAGATACAATCCATTATCCTTGCCTCATATTTGTTAACTGCCCTTGTCACTACAAAATATCAAAAATACATATGGAAAGAAAAAATAGGAGATTTCTATGCTGAGAAAAATATATTCCAAAACCATAATTCATTGAAACACTTATGTGACTGGTTTTAGTGTCTCTGCAGAAGAAGAGGGGAGCAAGATATGCCTGATGAAAGAAGGTCTTGCTCAAGAGAAATGCCTTGGAAAATTAATTTTAAAAAATTAAAAGCACCAAAGTAATACTGACCCTGATCTTTCTTTTCCTTTCCTGGCAGGAAACCCCTGTCCGTTAAGGAATTCTTTGGGGATGAAGCTATTAAAATGTGATATAACACTCCCTTTCCACAGAAGTTACAAAGTTTGCTGGCCAAGTTCTCCCTTGAGTTCTCCCTCTCCCTCTCAGTGCAGAGAATTCTGTACTGGTGGAATAAGGAAAGATACCAGAGAACTGAAAACCAGCTTTGTTAAATGTACAAAAACAGTTTAGTGAGGTTATAACAAGAACTTCAGCACTTGTTGACACATCTTGCAGGTTCTGCACTTACCACCCATGGCCCAAAAATTAGGGGAAACTTTTCATCTCAGTACATGAACAGCAAGACACTTCAATCCAAGAGCTCCAGAGCCTTTTTCAGAGGAAAACGAAGACTATTTACAGGAGCATGTAGTGACAGGACAAGGGAAAATGGCTTTAAACTGAAAGAAAATAGGTTTAGATTGCTAATTAGAAACAAATATTCACTGTGAGAGTGGTGAGGCCCTGGCACAGGTTGCCCAGAGAAGCTGTGGCTGCCCCATCCCTGGAAGTGTTCAAGGCCAGGTTGGATGGGGCTTGGAGCAACCTGGGATAGTGAAAGGTGTCCCTGCCCATGGCAGGGGGTTGGAATGAGGTGATTTTAAGGACCCTTCCAACCCAAACCATTGCATGTTTTTGTGAAGAGCTGTCTTCACCCTGATGGGGTGATTGGGCAAGGAGTTGAGTCCTCCATGTCAGCAGTGAGAACTGCAGGGATTTTTTGTGTATGCAGCCATTGTTGCTTCTCTCCTCCCACTGTTTGCTAATCGTCCTTTCCAGGGTCACCAAACCAGCTCAGTAATAGACTTCCCATTTGCATATTCATTACTCAGGTGAACAGAAATGCGATGTACTGATGTTTAGGCAGCAGCAGACAATTGTGTGTCAACACCCAGCAGTGCAGAGTCCACAGCACCCTTTACACACAGCACCCACATTTAGGAATCATTATTCTGCATTTGCTGCTGGGTTCCTCCCTTGTTAAAGTGCTGCATTCACCAGGCAGGGATCACATGGTGCTCTGGTAAATCCAGGGCTGTAGCAGCCTGAAAATTACCTCTGCACTGCATTAATAAGGTGGAAGCACCTTGAATGTGCTAAGTATGATCTCCTGTAAACACCGCCTGTGTCCTCACCCTCACCATTGCACTCCAACCCTTCATGCTGTTTGAGGCACCTTGGTGTGGGAGGTGCCTGCCCAGCACTGACAGCTGGGGCAGAAAACCTCCTGGTGATGCAAAACCTTCTGCACAAGCACCTGGAGGCCACAGGACATCCTCAAAAGCCTCTGAAAGGGCATGAGAGAGCTGTGTGTGGTGCTGGAAATATTAATTTACAGTCACCCAGGCACAGTCTTCAGGGAAAAATAGGGCTGTGCTGACCATGTTTATATTAATAGAGAAAATATGGGGTTTGATTTTACCTTGCATTTGTTTAGGTTTGCGTTCCCCCCTACAAACTGAAAGGACGTGAGACAGAATGATCAGAGGCATGAGGAATAACCAGAGGCATCAGAAACCCACAACAAAAGACCCCACAGCGGGTTTGTCAAAACTGCCACTGTTACAACACTTCTCTCTGCAACAGAAAATCAGGGCACAGCAAAAACAAATGAAACTAATAAAATGAAAAATATGGGTAAGCGCATAAAGGAAAAAAAAAAAAAGTAAATTACATGAGGTTTTATGTCACCTAATTTTTTTTTTTTAATATCCAAATCTCATCTGCCTAGAGAAGAACATGTCCTCCCCATGGTTTATATTTCTCTAAGAGAAGTTATTAATCTGTTTAAACTGCTCCAGACTGTAATTATCACCCTTTTCTGTGAAACCAAAGCTTGAAAACTTTTGATCTTTGGTATTATTTACTGAAGCTGTCCCTGACTCAACAGCAACCTCATAATAGAAACTGTAATCAATATCTTCTTATGGAATTTTTTTTGAGGTAAATTAGCTTTTAGTCCACAGACACCTATGTATTTTCTTGTTTTACTGAGCCTTTTCTCTCTGGCTATCTACTCCTTTTTCATTTAATCTCAAGTCAAAAATGAGCTTTCATGATTTATTTTGAAAGGAAGCAAAACAAATGGGATTTTCAGATGAAGAGGAATGTCTGTACAGTGGAAGCAACAGGGACCCAGGAGACCTGACTGCTCTCGTCTGGCTGTGATTTGAGAGGTCTGAGACTGAAGACAGCCTTCATTTCGAGCTGTAGTCACCTCTTCTCCTCCAGCTATGGCTGTACCGTGCCTTTTATTGAAATAAAATGGGTAATCTTTGTTACAGCTCAACTGTAACTCAGGAGAGAGGAGCAGCTGCAAGAAATGAACTGTGGAGCAGTACTGAACTTTTGTCCATGCTGATTAGTGTAAACAATATTCCAGACAGGGAGAGCTCACAGCCTCTGTGAAAAACCATCATAAACTCTGAAAAATTCAAAATCCCAATTTCAAAATTCTTGCTGTCCACCTCGCTTTCCTGAGTCATTATCATCAATTTGCTTTAAGAAAACAAACTTTTTTTCTTCCTTCTTCTGTTAAAGCTGTAAAGAAAGAACTGCAATGTGCAACCCAATTAATGACCAATATTTAGGACTGAACCTGTAGCAAAATCAATAAATTTTATTATTCCAGTTGATGGGCAGTAAGGTTACAGTAAGGATACATTAGAATTTTTAAAGAAGTCTTTATCACAACCTTCATTAAATAAAAAAAAAGTGCAGTTTGAAACAGTCAACAAATTATGTTCAGACTATTATGTGATGTGTTAGAATAATAGAAATTAAATTGGGAAGCTTTCAGCAGCAATGCAAGACTGAATTGAAATGTGATGGATGGGTTCTGAGATATGAAACTCATTGGAATAAAAGAGGTAAAAGGATGAAATGACAACAAGAAACTGTTCAGAACCACGAATGAACTTGATGGAAAAAGAAAATGGGAAAAGCAGCAGTCTGGAATTGCAGAGCAGGAAGCATCTTTGCTGTCCTGTTGCTGCTGTCTCAGTCTGATGTCCAAGTTCACATGGTCTGGAAGTCCCCGTGTGCTCCAGGGCTTCTCTAAGGTCCCTGTATTTGGCCAGGGAAATCCAAAGCAAAGAAACTGATGTCCTTATTGTGTACCCTATGTCTTTGTTTATGGACAGGACTGAGCCAGACCTGCTTTCCACCAACATCCTGTTTCTAAGTCTCCTCACCACAAGCCCCAAGGAAGCCAAATTCATCCCAGCACAGCACTCATGGGTGATACGGCACAAGCTAATCTTGATCCTGCACCAAAATATCCTTCCTCTCCAGAGGCTTTTCCAAGGTTTCCCACATCACCAACTGAGCAGACAGAGAAATTCAGCACCCCACTTTCCTTTCTCATTCCACTGCCAAGGTGAGGCAGTCAGGGGCTAAACCCTTCCCTGCTACACCCTCTACAAACTCACAGCTCAGTCGTTCATTGCTGTAGGGGGTTTACATCCCACATAAGGCTTTTATAAATCTTCTCTTTTTCACGGGGGTAATTGGTATTTATGGTGTGTTTAGGAGCTGAGGGGGCGGGGGGAAGGGACAGAAAATTTATGATAATTTTCCCATCCTGTGGTGTCCAGGACATTTTCAGTGTGTGGAAATGCTCAGCTCTTTGGAGGAAGGCACTCTGAGGGATCTCAGTGCAGCAGCCAACGTTTGCTTACGTCCCGTTAATATTTAAACAACAAATCTGTCAACAGATTAATTGGCACTGCCACTTTCCAGCAGTTTTATGGGCACTTCAAACCACCAGCAGTCTATTGCTAAAAGGAAGCATGTAGCATTTAAATCTGTATGCACACAAGATAATACGGATATTAAGCACCCTGAAGAAAAGGCAGAATTGTAATTGTGCTGTTCTTGTCCTGAATTCCCAATGCTTCCTGCTCTCTCTAGAGAAGTGTCAACAGAAAGAGGTCATCAAAAATATTTAGGAATTACTTGGGCACTTTTTCCTGTGGCAGAGAAGACACTGATATCAAGGACCAAACATAAACTGGAACGAGCAAGGAGGGAGACAAGATTTTAGATAATGTAAGAAGCCATTTTGTGGAATCATTGTATCATTAAGGTTGGAAAAGACTTCCGAGATCATCAAGTCCCACTAACTCAGCACCAGCTCTCTCTGGAGACTCTCCTATCCCTTTCCCAGTTGCTATTGAGGGAACCTGAACAGTTTAGATTTCAACTGATGCTTAAAAGATGAAGTTTGGGGAAGGGAACTTTACCTCTGGTACACGGCACCACTCAAGCCTCACTTAATTGAATTCAATGGCTTTCCCACCTCTGTTTTGACAGGCACATCACAGTTAATCATGGGAATAATTCAGTGAAGTGGGCATAGATTAATGTGTGTGCTTGCTCAGAGCCATGTCAATAGATCTGAGAAAAAAAATGCAAGAGTGACAGACACTACAGTTCAAAATTCCCTTGCTCCACTCATTAGCCAAGCATGCACCAGTTTCAGAAGCAGTGATCCAGCCTTATTTGCTCTGCAGAGAGATAAAATCCACAAACGAGTGGGAGAGGGAAATGGGTACAGACATAGACTGCAGCCCCTAATTAATCCTTCACAAAATGTATTTACTTTGTTTTCCTTCCCTGGTGAATTCATTAGCTCTCACTTAGCACCATTCTTTGGTCAAATGCTCAGGGAGGAAATAAATTGAAGCAATTTATTCTAGGACTCATAAAATACTGGTTTATTTCCACCTTTTGAATATACTAGCCATGAAAGCAGTTACTCTTTGGAAGAGAAATAGTTCTCCTCCTGGCCTCCAGAGGTTTTTTACAAGAAACTCACACAAATGTGTGTCTGTGTTGTGCACACTCATGGCAATTTTCATAAAAATTTCGTGGTGTCACTACCCACAGCTGAGGACACTCAAAGTTTTCTGCCAACCCTCCAAGCTTTTTTCTGGAGCCTTTCTCACTGGCACTGCAGATTGGATGGGGTTAATCAAACCCTCTTCTTTTCCATCACATTTCCTTCCTCAGCCGAAGGGTGAGTGAATGAGAGCTACATTTCATGTTTATAAAGACGCACAGCTCTTAATTTTACTTTTAATTTTAAGCAATCAAGTAATACTTGTGTTCATTCGGCAGCTGTTCTGTGCCTCTTTGGTGAAGCAGGTACCTGCCCATTTGGGACCTAAGACCATATTTCTGCAACATCTAAACAAAAAGGATTTTGAGATTTACCACTGGCAAAAATTTTTAAAGTTTACCTACTTACTCTACCAAGCCATCATTCCTCATTTAATTAGCATTTTCTGGCTGCATCTCAGGTCTGTTTCTTCGTTGTGGATTTCTGTAATTAACATTTCACTTAATACTTAACATGATTATTTGGCTTTACACCTGGTGTCTGAACTGAAAACTGAAAAAAAAAAAAAACCAACCACAATTTGAGGTATTTCCTGCTTGCTTTTATTTCTCTTGCTGGGCTGTTGTTGAACACACACTCCTTTTGCTTGTAGTGCAGTGTTCCAAATGCCAGTAGCTTCGGTTGAGTTTGAACTTCAGAAATGGGCACTTTCTGAACTTCCAAGAGTCTTTCATCCCCTAGAAGCTCACTGAAGTTGCTCCTGAATACAACACTCTATTTCTGCAATCACTCTGCCAATTAATGCTAATGTCACTTGTCAGTAAATGGGTGAGAAGCCATGACCTGATTATTTGGAATAAGAGACTATTCCTGGTTTTAACAAAGAAGCTACTTCAATAGAGCTTTCATAAGATTCTGCTGTATGGCTGCAAATAAACTGGCTCTGCATCCTGTGTAAATTATTTAGTGACAAAAGAGACAAATTCTCTCCTAGAGCCCCCCTTGGTTGGAAAGCTGGCATCATCCTTCCTTTTCCAGAGTCTTTCCAATGGAAGAGAGGAGTATTATTTCCAGATGAATTTTTTTTCTTATTGTTATTATTATTTTTGTCGTTGAAGTTACCACTAAAATACACTTCCATTACAATTTTTCTTCTCTCTGCACAGGGAATGAGAACATCAATAGGGGGATTTCTGTCTTCAAAGGAAAGATAGCAATGTTTGATAAAGAGATATAATTCCAAGGAAACCCAGGCATGGTTGTAATTAACACCTCCAAGTGTGTCCATTCTCATTTCTTTCTAAAGTGTGTTACAGCTCTAAGCGTTAGCAGATCAGCTGAGAATTTACAGCTTCAAGGCTCAAATAAAAACAGCTTCTCCTAAACTGTAACAGAGCTTAAAATGCAATTATAAATCATGAATTTAATTACATTTGATTCTCTCTGTATACACAGAATATTCCAGTTTACATAATCAATAGGAAAGACAGAGAAAGTATCAGTGTGAACTTTGAAATCTCAGATATAACACTTAATTTACCCAACGCAGGCACCAAAGCCAAAACAGCACTCCTCAAATCTCAGTTGCAGCAATGAACTTCTGGAGAAGCATTTTGCCTTCAGAATACTTTTCACTTAGTTTTGAAATTTATAGTTCAGAAAGAAATGAGAGGAAATGGTCTGTTTGCAGTATCCATCCATGCAGATATTTGAAATCCAGCTGGACAGAGTCCTTGGCAGTCTGCTTTCACCAGACCTGCTTGAGGGGGTTGTACTGGGTGATCTCCAAAGATCCATCCCTATATCATCCATTCCATGATTCTGTGCAGTTATGGATAGTTATCCCAGAACAACACAAAAAACAACTCTCAGTCAAAAATAATTTAATGGCTTATATTTCTAAGCACCTAAAATTCCTAACAGCACCTGTCTTGTACTGACACACAAGGAAAAATTCAGGAATCACATTCTGGGAGAATTAGACCAATAAAACAATCTTAAATATCCTTAAGAAGAATTTTAAGAAAGATCAAGCATATGCATGGAAGTGGTTTTTAGGTTTTGGGGGTAATTCTGAAGAGATCTTCAAAGGCAAATTCAGCAGAACTGGATGGAGATTTTCAGAATATTGCTTTACCAGGAAAGTAGTTATTCTAATACAAACAGGTAGGACAAAGCAAGACAAAAAAATAACAGTTAAATGACAAAAGAATTAACCTTAATTTACTCTAATTAACCTAGAGATAAATTGGTCTCTGCCACTATATTCTGCCATCACACTATGGTTTTTATAAGTTATTTTTATTGGTCAATCCATCTTCACTTCGACTTTCCTTCTTAAGTCCTCATTACTATTCCACAGCTCAATAGCTTTTTTTTTTTCCACTGGACATGTTAAATGGGGGAAAAATAAAATGGATCAATAGAGCAACTCAATTAATTCCTCATCTCAAATTCTAATAAAATCAATTTGGAGAAGTGTCATATCGTTAAGCTTACATCATAATGCAGTAATTAGAAACAACTTCCATCTTGCTTGTTCCTTTGAAGATTTTAATGGCAATCAATTAAACATGCTTTGCTTCTCCATTAAAGACTTCCAAAATGGAAATTGGATGAGAAGTTAAAGATAAGGTGGCTGATTGCACAGTCTTCTCACCCACCCCCATTCCAAAAATTTCCCCCAAAATGTGCAGACTCACCATTAAAAAGTTAACATGAACATAGGAACCAGCAATAAGTTTTCAGTGAATAGATCTTGTTTTAATAGAGTACTGCAGCACTTTGGGATTTGCATATTTACCAAGCAGAAATTTTGCTGTGGCTCACTGAGCTCAAATCTCTTTTCAGGTTTACACCCAGACACCTTTAGGAGTTTAGCTATTTTTTAATTAAAAGGATGCAAAATAAGCTTCTCTGTGTACTATTTAAATTTAAGTGTTTCTGCAGGTCTTAGAGAGAAAAGGATAAATTTTACATGCTGTTTCATTAAGGGTAATAACTGCAGCTCTGTAGTGATCCCCCTATACCAGGTGCTGCACAAAAAGAAAAATAAAAGAGGACAGAGCCAGGTTCAGATTTTCTACAGTTTAAGCATAAACCACCAGCTACCTCCACTAATTTTTCTCCTGCTAGAGATTTATGCCCAGAAGGAATTTGCATTCCAAAAGAAAAAAAGCACACCTGGTCAATGGCTGAACATCCAATTAGCTGCACTTGCTCTCTCCTGCTTCTGTCTGACATCGGCGAAATCCAAATTCCTTAATTGTTTGTGTTTCTCCTTATTAAACTCCAGCAGCATCTTTCTAGATGTCAGAACTGCACACGCTGTCCCTGGTGGTGTCCCAGCATGGACCACACATCTTCACACCATCCTGCCCCTTGTTATCACGCCATGGTGCCTGAAATGGCACTTGAGGGGGTTTTTTCAGGTTTTCTGAATTGTTCACATCTTGTGTATTAACAGTTACACAACAAATTGTAGAATCACAGAATGGTTTGGATTGGTAAAGGACGTTAAAGAACATCTAATTCCAATCCCTCTGCCATGGGCAGGGACACCTTCCACTAGACCAGGTTGCTCCAAGCCCCATCCAACCTGGCCTTGGATGCTTCCAGGGATGGAGCATCCAAGCTTCTCTGGGCAAGTGTTTCTCTGTGCCAGTGCCTCACCACCCTCACAGAGCAAAATTGTCTCCAAATATCCAATCTAAACCTATTTGCTTTCTGTTTGAAGCCATTTCCCCTTGTTCTGTCACTCCATGCTCTTGTGAAAAGTCCCTCTCCATCTTTCTTGTAGCTCCTTTCATCAGAAGCAGATCAGAGTTATTGCCATTGAGATCATCACAGCACAATAGAGGGTTTGGATTAACTCCAAACCACGAATACCATTTATTCTCCAGGTCTCTCCATTGTCTCTTGTTATTTTTGTTCATTCATTTAACCATCTGTCCTTTCTACAGTCAAAGAAAAGACTAACATTTAAGTAAAAAGCTCTTCCAAGAATTGAACAACTTGTTCTTTAGTTGATGTCATTGGAATTTTATAGATAAGACTATTTCTGGATATGTCAGTAAAAGAGACCTCATTGTGCCAACATTTGCAGTCAGCCTGAGTATTGATGAAAATATGAGATGGTATAATTAGAGTTCATTGTTATAATTAGAGTTCATGGCTCTTTAGTTCATTAAAAGTTAGCATTTTGTTGAAAATGTAATATCAGCTTTTGTTGAACAATTTTTAAAATTCTTCCTTGGACGTCTTATGAAATATTAGTATGTGAAAGCAATTCTATGCTTAACTTTTCCTGAACTTTCTTAAACTTTGAATAGAAAGTGCAGAAAAAGTCAGGAAACTACTTTAAGAGGGATGCAAAATAGTCATAGCTGAAGAAAAACATTTAAAAGAAGGAACAAGAGCCGAAGAAAAAAAAGCGAAACTAAAAGTGAAAGAGAGGAAAATTTTCTTTTTTTTAAAAATGGCATCTCAGAGAAAGCACCTCAGATTAAAAACTATTGATTTACAACATTTTTAAATAAAACTATATTCTTCAGTCAAAAGCTTGCTTGGTTTGGGTTCATCTCATCAATAGGTCTAAAGGTCTACACCTGAACTAGAAATGAATGTGCTTTTAGAGTCAAAAGAAAAAATAGTTCATTTTAGGATATAATTCAGATGTTAAAAATGAGTCAGATTGGTAATGTCTGCTCCTTTGCAGTGCTTGCAAGGTGAGCCTGGTGAGCCTGGTGTTTCCAGCACAGAGCAAGGCACCACCTAAGGGAGGTGACACTAATGCCACCTCTGGGTTCTCAGCCCTGTCAGTGTCACGGGAAATCTTGTTCAGAGACAAGAGAGGTGCAGGGTCAAACATCCAAGAACCCACAGGCAGGTGGAAGCTGTGACTGGATGAGACAGTGGATTTGCTGGGTTTGTGAAAAGCACAGAATCCCAGAATGCTCTGGGTTGGAAGGGACCTCAAAGCTCATCTCATTCCAAACTCTCTGCCATGGGCAGGGACACCTTCCACTATCCCAGGTTATCCAAGCCCCGTCCAAGCTGGCCTTGGAAACTCCCAGGGATGGGGCAGCCACAGCTTCTCTGGGCTATACCTCAGAGGTTTTCGTGGCTGCATAACAGCACAACTGGAACCATTCTCAGGTCATTTTTCAGAAACTGGTGTTGGCAATAACTTAACCTGGACTTCACCTGGAGCTTATCAAAACCTCCAGCTTTTGCATCAAAAGATCAAATTATTATTGCCCAAGTGGTCTTTGTGCTCAGGAGAGCATTGTGATTTTACTACATAAAATTGCTCCAGACACCTGCAGGTTTAAAGGAAAGCATGTTGAAGAAGGGAGATGTAAATATCTGACAAACCAATTCCACGTGGGTCCCAATGCCTGAACTTGACTCTGAACAGGTTATCAGAACTGAGCCACTTTCGAAACAGAAAATGTGAGACACACTCTACAGCTCCTGGATATTTCACAGAAAGCCGCAGCAGCTGCATCCCCTCGGCCACTGTCAGTGCTGCTGCTGGGTTAAATAAAGCTACAGGGGCACTGGTAATTGGAGTCTGTTAAAACAGAGGTCTAAAAGAACACCCACACACCTCTAGAGAGAGAAGCACTGCTTTAAAAATTATCAACCCACAGCAAGGCCATCACTGAGTTTGTATTTTCAAGACAGAGAACAGGGAGCTGCTTGCTCAGAAACTTTGGGGAAGATAATTAGACTGAACTCGTTTCCATTAACCCTGGCACAGGATCTGCCCTCAGGGACAGCAATCACAGGATGTATTTGTCAGCCACGAAGGCCTGGAGAAACTGTTTGCTTGCAGAAGTCAGATCACAGTTCAGGAGTTGGATGTACAGACCCCAACCTCACAAACAGCTCCCTGATTGAGCAATAAATCCCATTTAAACTTGTCCAGAGCACTGAGCTGGGTGTGAATTCCCTCGCAAAACAACTTTGTGCATCCTTTCTTACAAGCCCTTGCCACAGCTCTGCCTTGCTAATGCTTTTTTGGCACAGCAAAAACCTGTGGATGCCATCCCTGGAAGTGTTCAAAGCCAGGTTGGAAGGGCTTGGAGAAACCTGGTCTAGTGGAAAGTGTCCCTGCCCATGGCAGAGGGATGGCACTAGGATGAACTAGGTCATCTTTAAGGTCCTTTCTAACCCAAACTGCTCTGTGATTTTATGATTATTCAGTGTTTTATTCAAGAAGTGTTATCCAAGTAACTGTAATGGTACCGTGAGCATTTGACACTGGGAGAGAAGTCAGGATAAGGTTGAGTCAAAACATTGAGCCAAAAACACCTGAGTAATGCTCACCTTTCAAATAACCACCATGGGATATCCACCAGAGTCTGAATTCATCCCAACATCCCTTGAGAACTTTGTGATGGGGCTCCTGAGCTGTTAAAGGCTGTCCTTTTGTTGTGCTTTAGAGAGAAACCAAGCATGAAGGAAAGATTATTTGAAACTAGAACGAAATGCCAGTATTTCCTGCTGTGTGATTTAAATGCTGATGGAAAATCACAGTACTCTGTTAATCTGTGCCATTCCCAACCAGGTATCTGAGATTTCACTAATAAAGAAGTGCAACACATCTTCTACCATTCCTTAGCAGCACAAGGCTCCTCAGATTTTGGAAGAGAAGTTTTACAGACAATTAACTGTCTAATGTCTAAAAGTCCCTCGGGTGTTATTTTACAGTATTAACCTAAAGGAATATGACAATCTCTGATTAGAAGATGAATTTTCAGGTAATGACCTGAGAAAAGCCTTAATTAAAAAAAGAAAAAAAAAAAAAAAGGCCTTTTTGACTCTTTCTATTTTTAGATAAACAGACAAGCCTCTTAAAGAAGATCACATCACATAACCACAATATCTACTTGCAGCCACAACTGGAAACTGATCTTTCTGCAGAAGCAAAAAAATACAGACAAAACAGAAAAATTCAAGAGCATCAAAAAGGGAATTGATTGCTTGAGAGAGACACAGAAAATCCTTAAAGCAATTAATGTTACAAAAAAATATGGAAAAGAAAGCAAAAGCTTACAGAAGTCATTCAAACAAGGAAGCTGCAAAATTTCCATCAGCAGAGATATTTAAGGAAAGGTTAGACTGTCATGGTTTGAAGTCAATACCCTTTTGAGGAAATGGCTTGACCAGAAATCTTTTCCAGGCCAGGATTTTCTCCACCATTCTCACCCTCTTCAGCTCTTCTATGCCAATTGCAAAAGCTGGAGCTGCGCAACGGGAATTTTGCATGCCTGATTTTGAGCAGAGCAAGGAGTTTCTCCATGTCAGGCCTGCAGGAACCAGCAGACAATGTTTTCTGTGGCTCCATTTTCTGTGGCTCCATTTGCTGTTTCCATTGCCCAGATCCTCAGGCTGTTCTGGGCTGGGTGACTGCCACTCCCACAGCCTGGGCAGGTGGCTGTAACTTAGCCCTTGGGACATGCAAAATTTGTTCTCTGTAACCATGAACTTCTGAGTCAGATGCCACAGAGGCATTTTCATATAGGGAAAGGAGTTGCATGCAGGTCGTAAAATGAGATTTTTGTTCTGGTGTTCATGTAAGAGTTTAAGGATTAAGATCAGGTTTCAATTTTTTTTAACAGAGTGAATAGCGTTCTTTATTTTCTACACATGGAAGAACTCTTGTGTCAGAGAATGGCTTAGACAACAATCAGATAGAAAGCAACAAACGTCAAAAATGTTAAATATTATAAATTGCTTTAATTTATGCCTCCCATACTGCTATTCATCAAGCATCGTCTCTTTCTCCTTTCTCTTTCTCCTCCCTGCCCCTGAAGCTACCCTGTAATTAAGAAGGGGCTTTATAGGTCACCTGGTTGTTCAGGTTTACAGGGTTAGATCCTGACAATAGACATTTTCACTCAAAACCAGGTGTGCAGTGAGTTTCAAGCAGCTAATCAGGTCCTAAAAGTGTCAAGCTCCTTTTTCTTATCAGAGGCTGCCTGAACAAATCCCACTTCACATTTAACATGGTCTATTTAGAAATTAAACCATCTTAAGCAACAGTTCATAAATGTTGCTGTTGTTAATATTATCTGTTCATTTTTACAAAATCATGTTTGTGTGTAATTTTGGTGCTTATGAAGCCTCAGTAGATCTGCACAAGGATTTGGCTGAGGCTAAGCAGCACAAATGGCTTTGTCTGTCCCTAGTAGGCAGTTTTCCTCCTTTACTCCCACACCTTCTCCTCTCTCACTGGTTTCAGATGCTGCTGCACATTCCTGATTCCCGAGACTGAGAGCTCTGCTATTTTTTATTCACACAGATCCCCACCAAACGGAGCCCTGATCCTCTCATGAGAATCCCTGGTGCTACAGTGATGCAAACTCCTCACGCAAGGCTCGAGAGCTGCCCTCCTGCTGGGCAGCTTTGCTTTGGCCACTGTGCCATTAGCATCCATAATTTCCAGGAGTGCTTCTGTGCAGCAGGAAAAGCTTGGGAAAGAGAAGCAGGCAGAGACAAAGATCTGAACTGTGGAGGGCACGACCTGCTGCCCAGCGGTGTTTGCTGTGGGCATCTCAACTGGGAGCTCTGCCCACTCATCATCAGATGCCAGAGCCTGGTCTCCAAACTTTCGGTCAGCTGAGGACTGGCCCAGCCCCTGTGGCTCAGGGAAAAATAAATACAACTGGGAGAGAACATCCCAAGAGCAGGAAGTGGACCTTGGAAGTGTTCAAAAGGTGTGTGGATGAGGCACTTGGGACCGTGGTTTAATGGTGGGCTTGGCAGTGCTGGGTAAACTGTTGAACTTGATGGGTTTAGAGGTCTTTTACAGCCTAAATGATTCTGTGGTCCACTTTCTTCACAAAGAAAACATCTGTGAAGTCTCTCTCCCTGGGGCTGTGACATGCCTTAGATTCTGGTGGCAACCTGGACGCCAGGAGAGTCTGTAGTTCTCCCAAAATTGCAAAACATTGAGTAGAGTAGAGACAAAACATGACACGTCTTTCCTGCTGCCACCTGCTCCCACTGTGTTCTCCTGTGGCTGCCTTACAGAGCTTGGGAGTAAAATGGGAAGCTGTTACTGAGTTCTTTCATAATTATTTATATATCATTCAAGGCATAGGGATTAGGGAAAATATAGATTTTTGTCACCATCTGCCTCCCAAACTAAAACAGCCACAGGAATTTTGCTGCTTCCCAAGACGACAGGAAAAATCAGAGACATCTCATTGTGCATGAGTCTGTTCTACTGTGCATTTCAGTTACTCTTGTCATCGAAAACATCTTATCATGTATTTACTAAACAATCAACATCTCTGCTTCCCTGGCCCCAAATTTCCCTTTCCTATCCTTAATCAGTACAGCTGGCAGAAATAGTCTTGATTATTTTCCACAAGATCTGATACTGATTTGAACAAAATGCTTGTCTGAGGAAGAGCTGAATTCAGAGAGTGAAAATCAGTACCAGATAGGAATTACATCCCTTTTCTACTGCACATGGAAATGTGCAGAGAAGGAGATTGAGACAGTGAAGGAATCAGAAGAATTAAGTTTGTATTTTTCTACAGTGCAGAGACTAAAACCCCGTGCAGTTGCCAGAGACATTCAATCTCATCTTTCTAAACACCTTTGCCAGAAAAAAAAAGTTCTACTTAAAGTAGAGAGATGTAATTACACTAAATTGTTCAGAGGTAAATGAGAGTCAGTCGTGCATGAGGGTCTTAGGAGAAGAAAATGGGGCAGATTCTGTGGTTTCCATGGGATTAATTCTCCTGTCATTCAATTTGATCTGAAAAGGTGGGCTGAGCAGTCTTTCTGGCTTTTATTATTATAGCACCAGGAAATTGCAGTGACTTGAGAGGCTATCCGCAAACCAAAAAAAAAAACACTTTTACAATTCTCAGACATTTTTGCAGCCTTTCAACAAAATTTAGGGATTCAAAGTGCCTGCCTTTTGGTGTGCTGTACGTTTTCTGAATTTTGTTGTAAATGCCAATTGATTAAATTACCTGCTTTTTATTTATTTTTGTCTTCAAGTCCTGCCTTTTTACCACCATCACTAGCTGCAGTTTTTTGAGAGTTAAGGCAGGAAAGTGAAGACATCTTCTATGTGACTAGCAGTTTGTGATCTAGAGGGGGATGAAACGCTAATGGATCCCCTGAGGAGCAGAGAATGAGGGACTGTGCTGTACCACAGCAAGCAGAAGAACACATCATAAAGGATAGGGAAGCCATAAAATGACCAAATTCGGGTACAACAGTAAAGGGCTGTTGAAGGCAATGCTGGTGAGACAGTAGAGACAGGAATTAGAGGAGTGGAAGGGTTGTTTTCCTGAGTGCTTGCTTCTTGTCCATGCTGTTATTTTTGTTAAATTAATCTATACGTAAACAAAAAGATCCCTAAATCACGAATTTGAGTAGGACGGGGTTCTGATCTCTGTGCATATGCAAACACAAGCACATGGATTAACCACTTTATTCCAGGCACTGTTGGGGCATCAGAAGGAGGTGAACAAGTGAGGAAACACCACAGGAGGTCCTGGCAGCAGGAGAGCCCATAATCCTTCTCTGGACAGAGCTATAACACACGTAAGTGTTTGTGGGAAGTGTTTAGGAAAGTCAAGGGCAGGCCTGAGCAAACTCTCTGCCTCTCATATTTCCAGGGAGCTGGAAATCAACTGAAATAGTGTTTCAGTGCCAGTTTGCATACCTTCAGGAATACAAAAATTGCTGAATTTGTGAAAGCTGGAGTACCTGCAGAAACTAGGAGAGATATGGAATCTCAGCAAAGGAGAACCCTCTGAACTTGGCTCTGGAATTTGCTTCTGAGAACACCTTGGGAGAGGTGCAAGACGTTATACACTGTGATTACTTCTGCCAGCCAGGACTGAGTGAAAAAAACTAGCTGGTGCCTAGAAGCATGCCAGGCATCTCCCATCCAAACCTCATAAAATCTCAGATGGATGCCAGGACAGGTTTTCTCTACATGTTACCACACCTGGTCCCTTTTCTTGTCTCCTTGTCTGTGTGTGGCTGGGCTCAGATGGGTAATTCAGGCTCTCCTCTGTCTATCCTCAAAGCTTCCTGCATCACAGCCTTTGCCTGGTCTTTGAAGCTGCTAAATTTAAGCAAGAGCTTCTGTTTTTCAAGCTCTCTTGTGTATATTACCTCTCCATAGGCTCACAGCTCTCAGTCTCCCCATAACCTTTATTGCTAAAACAAACACCGGTCCCTGTGACTTTCATCCACAGCACTCTGCAAACGAAGGCAAATGTGTTACATAAAAACAGATTTGTTTTTTGTCCCTGGAAACCTGAAAAGGGGGAAAAAACATCTAATTAAGAGTAGGGTGAAGTTATTTTCATTCCTTTTTTTTTTAAAGTTTAATGAAGTCCATGGGTAAGAGGAACTACAGAAATGCAAAGTGAGCAACCCGGTTTAGTGGAAGCTGTCTCTGACCATGACAGGAGGTTGGAACTAGATGAGCTTCAAGGTCCCCTTCAACCCAAACCTTTCTATGATTCTATGACAGTTCTGTCATGACTGAATGCAACACTACCAGGAAAACAAAAAATGAGACACAGATCTGAGTTACTGCAGCTCCACAAGCTGTAGGTCAGTCACTGACAGAAAAATGGAGGAAGTTTAAGTTGACACAACTCTCCTCACTTGCTATATGTCAAAAGAAGTTCCTGTGAGTGGTAACTGCAGAGCCAGTGCAGGCTGAGCTCACTTTGCCTTGGTAACTCCGCTCCCCAACAGAGACTGCAGCACGACCATTTTAGCAAACTATTTAAAATACTGACACAATGAAATTTGGCTCCAAGGTAATTTCCTGAAAGTCATAGAAGAAAGGGCAACAACATCAAAATGATATCACAAGCCCACTGTCTACTTTTTTATTTCTCTTAAGGACCAAGTGGGGACCCAACAAAAAAACAGGATGGAAAAAATGTCTGGCTGGATGCTGCTGGTACTGAGGTTTTTCCCATAAGATGTTTTATTTTCCTGACAGACTGCAAATGCTCTCTGCCTTTCTCAGAGCCTTAATGCATCACATATCTGCAGCAGCAGAGTTTCCCTGGGATAGGTCCCTTTGCTTGGCTGTGCAGCTCAGGTTGGAGATTGTTTTAGATTAATAAAGCCTGTCACTTCTACAGTAACAGCTGTTACTCACAAAATTGGACATTTTCCAGCTAAGCACTGCTCTGAACAGAAGAGTAAATAGAGACCATTTAGCAGAGGCAAGAAGCTCAGCACTGCTGGAGGATCAGGACTGCCACAGGTGACAGGTGTCCTCTGAGTGGGGAGTGAGGTCAGGCAGCAGCAGAGTCCCCCCATCTGCTGCTTCTTCAACACTAATTGTCAGCCTTGTGCTTTACGTTGGTGATTGCCTCGGGTTAAATCAAGCCCTGACGTCTCTTGTCTGCAATAAACCCACGGAAAAGAGAACAGGAATTTTTGCAAGATGTTTGCAAGCTGTTGATCCAAGCAGCCAGACACTGGAGGAGCTCACCCAGGGAAAGGTGTAAACCGTCCCTAAAAGACCTTTCAAAAATGGGTTCAATGAGCTGCTGTAAGGTGACAGCTCTGTTTGTTAACGCTTCCATGGAACAAGGAGAGCTTCAATATTCCTCTGTTCCTTGTGAAACACTGAGCTGCTAAAAGTTGCTGAACTGCCCTGCTAAAAAACACAGATATATTGAAATGGTTAAAAAATCAATGGTCCAGCCATATTCTTATCTGAGTAGATCATACTTAAATATCACGTAAAACCATTAAATCATAGAATGGATTTGGTTTGAAGGGACCTTGAAGATCATCCAGTTCCAGCCCCCTGCCATGGGCAGGGACAACTTCCACTAGACCAGGTTGTCCCCAAGCCCCATCCAACCTGGTCTTGAACACTTCCAGGGAAGGGGAGTACACAACCTCTCTGGGCAACCTGTGCCAGGGCCTCACCACCCTCACAGGAAAGAATTTCTTCCTAATATCTAATCTGAACCCGCCCTCCTTCGTCTCAAGACCATTGTACCCTGTCCTCTCACTACATGCCCTTGCCAAAAGCTGTTCTTCATCTTCTTGTGAGCCCCCTTTAAGAACTCCCAACATCCCAAAATATCACTGCATACTACAGAGCCCATCCCTGCCCGAGAGCTTGTCCCAAACTGGATTTTCACAACATCAGCTACTATCATGTTCTGTTCAGGGTTGCACATGAGAAGATCTATGAGCTGCACTATAAAAGGACACAGTACCCTCAAGCAATATTCGGGTCTGGGCTTTGTTTTTAAAAGTATGGAATGAAAGGCAGTGCCAGTGGGAAAGGGAATGCTCATGCATTTCTTCGAATTTTATTTCTCAGACAATGCAGGGCTAAAACAAAAGCTTCGTTATTCTCATATCTACTATATACCCAACTTCTGGTGAATCGGGTCTGGCAAATGCATAGAATTTCATCATCATAATTTTTGGTATAATCTTTTCTATTGAATAGTAAGGCATAACCAAAAAGTCCCTAAAATCAGGTATTAATTTCAAAAAGGTTGATGCTGACAGAATTTTCTCACGGGCTTGCACTGAGAAGGCTGCTGGCATCTGACCTTCAAGGCACTCCCTGGCAAACAAACCCCTTTCTCTCTCTCATGAGGGTTTGTTGGAGTGCCTCCCAGGAGAGGTCAGAACTGATGTGTGAAGGGTGCACCCACATCCCACACCCAGGGAGTGACCTGCTGTGCTTCCTCAGCTCCCTGCCTGTGAGTGCCAGAGCTCTGTTCTCTCACACAGCAGATTCCCTTCTGCTTTATTAGCTGAAACCCAGCCCTGTATGAAACACAAAGAAATGAACTCCCAGGGCTTTTTTTTCCTTCTCCTTTTTCAGTGCCTGTTCTCTCATGCCAGCTAATTTAGAGAGGAAAATGTGCTGTGAGCAAAGGGAGCAAAACAAATTATTTTCCTTTCACTTCAGATCACTTCCAGTTTCTCAATTTAAACTGTATTCAGGTTGAGCATCTCAGTGCAACCTCACAGTCACAGACAGGAGAGCCCTCACCAAAACTCCTGCTCTATCATCAGCACCCCCTCAATTAGGGACCAGCTCATCACTTGCTGAAAAACGTGCTGGTTTTATGACTTTTCTTTTCTGTGACCAACCATACTCTTTAGAGGTCTTTGTATCAAGCTATAGGCAGTGTCTTACACATAAATGTGTGGGTGGCAGTAAGAACTCCAGAGCCATAAGGAAAGCAACATCATACTGCAGATGGAAATTCCTGTTATATCCACATCCCAGAAAGTCTCTGATGCACCATCCACACAGCTGTTTCCCAAGTCAACAGGCCTTGGCAAGTGCTTCTGCTGCCAGGTAAAGGAAAGTGAGGCAATATCAGTCTGGGAAAGGCCGTGGCAGCAGGATAACTCTGCCACACAGCAGAGAGAGCAAGGAGGAATCTGCCTTTCTTGGTGTCATTGTCCTCCTGGTGATGTGCTGCAATGGTGAGCGATGACTCCACACTGGTATCCACACAGTTGCTCCTGTTTGACTGTGTGACCATAAGCAGCTCTGAGGAAGAGTGGGAAAAGGGAGCAGTGTGGGCAGGAAATGAGGGAGGAGGATTTGGAGAGAGGAAGAATGCTAATGTGCAGCTGGAGAGGGATGTGGTCATAACAAAACAACAACAGAGAAAAATCCAAAACTCTTATGCTTTCATTATTTTAACCAAAGAACCCTGAGGACACTGAAAGCAGTGTCCTTGTCAGGTCAGTGTCCAGCAGACCCCTTTAAAAAAGCCCGTCAGCAGCATTGTCATCTGCCCTGTTTCCACTGAATGTATCAACAGAAATTTAAACCATTTTAAAATTGCAGCCTCCGCAGGGAACTGCTGTCCGTGGGTCTCACCGATGGCTTGAGCACAGTGGGGGCAGAGGGGACACTGAGCTTGCTGCATCCATAGGTACTTCCCTGCCTCCATCTTTCTGCCTCCCCATCCCTTCATTCCTCCATCTCTCTACCCCTTCATCCTTCCTGGGGAAAGCAATAGGAACAAGGCTTGGCTGGGCATGCCCTTCTGCTGTGACTTGTTGGAGGAACACATCCTTCCTTAGTCCCATCTGATACTTCTCCCTCTGCTGCACTTTAATGGAGATAAGACAGAGAAAGAGAGTAAGAGTGGGCTTCAAATTCTCCCATGGAGCAAGTTCAAAGCAAACCCAAGGGGGTTCATCATGAAGCTGGGGTACTCCTCACCACAGGATGCTGTAGGTGCTGAGAAGTGATGAGTTTTCATGAGTGTGTTCATGCCAAGGGAGGCACTGATTTTACAAAATACACAGAAACTACTCCAGCTCAGGACATCTCTGAACACCAAGTGGTTGGATGCCAGAAGAATAATTTAGGGAAATAGATTTACCTTGTTCTTATACCTGGTGTCACCCTGGGCACTGCCAGAATCAGGACATGAGGCTACACAGCCAACACAGCCTCTCTCATGTCCTGTCATCCCAGGACCTGTTCCATGCTCCATGGAAGCAACATGTCCTCTTCCCTTCAGTGCACAGCAGGCAGCTTTTGGTTTTTAAGTATGACCAATATCATCCCAACCCCTGATCTTTAATGTCAGTGTCATGCCAGTCCCTCAGACCCCGCTTCCCAAATTGACCCCGTACTTCCAACGCTGTTTCCATCACTCAAAGTCTCCAGCTCCACATTAATCCCAGAAATGCTTTAGTCCTTCTGCCTCAGGCCCCCTACCAAGAACCTCAGATTCCCAAAGTCAGGTTTGGCAGATGGAAGGAAGGTGTAAAAGCAGGGAGAAGTGATTTGGGAAAGGAAGAGTAAGTTAAATAAATCCACAAAACCAGCAAGATGTCCTCTTTTCTGCTGCTTTAAAGTCTGCACTGTTTTTTTTGCTCCTAGCTTACACTTTTCTTCCTAGTCACCAGTGCCAACATACCCTCAGAAAAGATGCCTTTAAAGCTTTTTTTGCTTCATAAAATTCTGGTTTTGTTGTGAGGTGTGATGAGTACCTAAGAAATCTCTTGTACCGCTGTCTGTCAAAGACAGAATCTATCTAAGGGAGAGGTCTTTTCTTAGGAAACAGCATGAGCTCAGTCCAAAACATGTCTATGACACATAATTGCTTCCAATAACTTGGACTATCTTAGTCTTGGCAGTTGTTTGCCAAAGGCATCTTGTGTAAAGGGAAAAAGTGCAATATTTACAGGTTGGCTTAGGGCATCTCATTTAACAGTTCACAAACTATTCGGGTTTTGCTTGCCCACAGATTTACCCCCCACTTCCTCAGACAAACATGTCTCCAGGCAGTACATGTGCTAAGATTGACCAAATGCCATTGACTCAATTCTCATGCCAGAAGGGAGGTGTAATATAAACCCAGTACCCATTCAAGCACAGAAATTTCATCAGCCCCACCCTGGGGTTGCAGCATCTTCCTGCAGACTTGTAAGAAATTGTTTGGTCTGATGACAAACATCACCACAGCAGCAAATCTGCCTTTTCATGCAGCATTGCTGGGCATGGCTCCCTTTTTCATTTTGTAAAAACAGCTCTTTAATAGGTTTCTGCAATCCTGAAACTCCATCAGGGATGTGTGTGTCTTGGGAGAGAACAGGCAACAGGCAGCCTGATTAATAGGATGATGAAGAATTGTGTGCATGACCTGAGTCATTATTAGTGTTTTTTTCACCTTGATCTGAGAGCTGCCTCAGCAGAGCAGCCATTTGGTCAGAGCACTGGCAAGTCACAGGGCTCTGAGAGATGCACTTTCACGTGCAGAAACAGTGGTTACTTTTTATTTGTGTCACATTTTGGGGCTCTGTGCTGTTTTCCCTACAGCAGGAGAGGGAGGTGAGACCCTTCTGGCTGAGGTGAGATCACACACAGGTCCATGCTCAGAATATTTATTTAACAGGATGAGTGAGGAGAGACACGCAGATCAAGTATCATCCACAGAGGTTGCAGAGGTTGTCATCACACAAGATGTGTACCAGCTTTCCTGGCGTGCTCTGACTACAGAGGCATCCCTGTTCTACATCCAAGCCTTTGGCCACAGTGGTCTGCACTGGAAAGGTAAGAAGCACCCAGGCTTGGGCACTGATTTATCACTGACTGGACCACTTCCATCTTGGAGCACATTTCAAGCCTTTCAAGGAGGTCTTTCCCAGGCAATGTCTAAATATCATCTGAGGAGCAGCACGAGCCAGGGACTGCTCCCAAAGGGCAGAACGAATTGCCCTTTCCAAGTCAGGATGTTTTAATCACACACATGCCGACCTGCTGTGTCCTCCGGACCAAAGAATGGACTTTGCCCCTTATTTGTCCATAAAACATTGTCATAGAAACCAGACTCTAGACACAGCTGAATTTATTTGGGGATGAATATTATAGCCCAGTGGTATTTTGGAAAGAAAATTAGGACAAAAAAACCCCACAAGCAGATCTTCCTCCAAAGACCTACACCTAAAGACTTTTGTCCACTGTAGCAGACTGCAAAGAGACAGCTGCTCATCTGCGACCACCGAAGGCCACCCCTCCCCAAATATGCCTTCCAGCTGGAATGAGGACCATGACAGGAACCTGAGATAAGATAAAGAGGATACTATTGTCCAATCATCCCAGGTCTGTGGAGAAGAATGTGTCCACCACTGATACTGGAAGAGACACTGGAGTGCTGATGGCTCAAACAGCCGATGTGCAGAGAACTCACCCAGGCACAGAGGGCGAGCACAGCCCACCTCAGGCTACAGCTGGTCTTGAACAAGATAAGGCAAGATAACATCCAGCTGAAACTCCCTGCCTCAGGGGAGGTGCCTGGGCATTCCCACCTGAATCTGAGAGGATATAAATCCAATAGAAGGGGTGTTCCTGGGATTTTCCCCAACAGTTGATGAGTCTGGTCTGTGATCATCACTTTGACCAACAGATACTGAAATTGCAACAACCAAGTTTTATTGTGAGCCCTACAGATCTTTCTACTTTTATCTTTTCCTTCTCTTTCTTGTATGTTTTCTTAAGTAATATCTTTCTGCTTTTATATTGTCATTTTACTATAGATAACAACCAAAATGGGTCCATACCCATTTTTCTGTGCAGACAAATTTTTCTACAGTAACCCCTACAGGTGTGTATTTACAAACACAGATCGTTCAGCGTTGTTTTACTCTAATCTGCCCTAAGGGATTTATTAACAAGAACCTGGGTTATCCTGGCCTTCTAGGACAGGCCATAACAGGTGTCCAATGCTTTTGCAGATATCCAGTGTTTGCCTTCTGTGCTCCTTCTGCTGCACAAGCAAGCAGAGTAAAAACAACTCAGGATAACAGCTGTTCACAAGTTACATGCTGTGGATTTGGCTAGTTTGGTGAGATATCACTGCTTTCTAGAGAGAAAAAATATCAGACTTTTTTGGCTTTCTGTTTATATCTTCATTGAAATTTTATTTTTCCAGATGAACCCCAGCCAGTGCGGATTTGTGGTTTCTACAGGACTTTGAGTCCAGAAGGGAACACAGATTTCAGCACACTGCTTCTGCTTCACTGCAGTGGCTGGAATCAAATTCTCAATTTCTTAAAATGGAAGGCTCTGGGATTTGCAAAGGATAACTGCTTCATCAAGAACAATTGCTTATATGAATTAATTAGAGCTTTTGGGCGTGGAATTACAACATGCAAAAGAAAGAAATCCAGTCTGGGAAAGAGTTAATGACTGACAAGGTCAGTCCTGGGCTCCAGCCTTTGCTGGAGGGCTGCAGTGCCTGAGGGCAGCACAAGAGGGATACCAAGAGAATGGGAATACTGACTTTGTCAACAACAAAAACCATCTTGTCTCTTGATTTCTTTATCAAGGCAGAGGTTTCTTTTGAACAGATCAATAGAGTCCTGCTCTGACCTTCTTGTTTGTGTGAAGATGGGCTCTGCACCACTCCTGTAAATTTTATGAGAGAAGTTAAGTCATAAATTACATGAAGCCTGGTGAGTTAGGCAGCTCTCTCCAGTTAAGCAATTTTCCTTTCCTCCTGCTTTAAGGAGCAGGAGCAGTTCACAGTAAAATCCATTGGCACTTGTCTCTTGAGCCAGATCCGTGGGTTTTGGCTTCTTTGCCTGCATTTAGACACATGCACCTGCCTAACAGGATGCAAGAGCAGCTGTACTGACCACACTTCAGTGGGATGACTCCCACACTTGTTCCTGCAAGGCTGGGATTTGCATTAGTAGGACTTTTAGGTTTTTCAGTGGCCATGTTCACCTAATAAATTAGACATTTCTGACCAGTGTTTAACTTCAGATTGAGTTTCCAAAAGAGATGCAAAAATGCCTATTAATAAAATAGTCTGGAGCTCCACAGGACATAAAGGGAAGCTTTAAAGATGGGAAATCAAGTCCAAAAACAGGATTTCAGAAAGAGAAGTAAATAATTAATTCCTTTTCCCTCCAAGAGTAAGCAAACAGATGGGAAATTATGTAGAGGCTTCAAAAGGAAAAATCACGAAGCTGTCCATAGGAATAAGCTGCAAGATCCATTCAGATGTGTCTCACTTGTTCATCAAACAGAGGCAATGCAAAAAGCTGGGTGAAATCCTGCTCTGTTGGATGCAGCTTTGGGAATTCTCCCTTTCTCTTTCATCTGGGGTTTCTTGTTTTTCTTGCAGGAGACCAGGGTGACCTTTCCCCAGCTCCTTTCCACATCAGTGCAGTGGAGCTGAATGTGAGCTAACACCAGCTGAGCTTGTCAAGCACCATTCACCTCATTGCTGGGGACTCCTCTGAAGTTTGTCAGATGCTGTAAGTGACCATTGCTCTTTATGACAAAAAATATCCACAAGCAGAGCTTTTGTTGGCATGAATTATCAGTTTGCAGCGTCTCAGGACTTGCCTCTACTTTGGTCACTCAAAGGTGGCACTTCAGCCCATTTCTGATGCACTGGGTCATCCTGGGATGTGTGAGCAGCCATCTCTACTTTCCCTCTGTTCATAATTTAGATCTGATCCTACAGTGTTCAACACGTCCATAGGATGGGGTGTGGAAATCTCAGAGCAAAAACTTTTTCCAAACATCTCAGATTCTCTCAACTGAGAAAATGGAGGTTTTTACGGAGCAGAAGTGTTTCAGCCCAGGCATACTAGTCTGAAATGCTGGTGAAAAAGGAATGCATGGCTCCTATGTGCTCCAGATCTTGCTCACACAACTCATGTTTTCATGCTGATCAGGCACTAAACTCACAGCTGCCTTTTTGCTTGGTAACTTGGCTGGCTCAGAACTTGCTTGGGGAACCATGAATTTGACCTTCCAGGCACATTATCTGCACAGAAAACTCCTTCTCAACCTTCAGACTCTTCTGAGACCATCCAGTAGAAGCCAATTACTACATCTGGTGGTGTTCAAATCATTACTATACACAACACTTTCACACATGCTGAGGGTTGAATCTTTTCCTTGGTCATGGTGGGATTTCTTGTCGTCTTCTTAATTTCTAATTGTAAAAATGCATTTCTACAAAGGGCACGTCTCAGAGCAAATTCTCAATAAAAAGCATCTCTTTAGGAACTTGTATTCATTCCATGCAGTGTTGGGCAGGGATAAGGTTATCTCACACCTAAGAATGTCTCTGATACATTTAAGGCACAATAGCTATTGATTCTCTTGCGCAAACAGAAGGGCAAATATGACTAAGATTATTTCACTGCTTTGAAAATTCCAGGAAGGAAGGAAAATAAATAAATACAAACCAGCCAGCGTGTGTTTTGTCAGATGAAATCAGAAGGGAACAATATGTGCTTTCTGAAAGTATAAGAGAGTCTTAAATGCAATGAAAAGTTTCATTTGTTTGGTTTTAAACAAGAAGGAAACAATAAAGGCACAGTTGTATCCACTGATAGTCGCTCTCTGGGCAGATGTGGTTAATAACTTTCTCCAGTTATGTACAGCATGTTGAAAGGAAACTTAGGAAAAATAAAACAGGCACTTTAAGAGGAAAAGAACAAACAACTGAGTAGTCTAAGAGCAGGAGTGCCAGCAACTCTTGTCTTTCTGAGTGCCAGAAAGGCATCTGAAGGTCAGCAACACCAGGAGTGCAGCCTCACAAAGTGTAGTGTGGCAGTCATGTGAGCACTGAATGGTTTGGGTTGGAAGGGACCCTAAAGATCATTGAGTTCCAGCCCCCTGCCATGGGCAGGGACACTTTCCACTAAACCAGGTTGCTCCAAGCCCCGTCCAACCTGGCCTTGAACACTTCCAGGGATGGGGCAGCCACAGCTTCTCTGGGCAACCTGTGCCAGGGCCTCACCACTCTCACAGTGAAGAATTTCTTCCTAATAGCTAATCTAAATCTCACCTCTTCCAGTTTAAAGCCATTCTCCCTTGTCCTGTCACTCCATGACCTTGTCAGAAATCTCTTTCCAAGTTTCTTGTAGCCTCTGCAGGTACTGAAAGGCTGTAATTAGGTCACATTTTTAGGACAAACGCAGTAGCTGCAAGTTTTGGATTCAAAACAAAGGCTTCCTAACCTTGAGTTTAATTACAGAGCAACTTCTGAGCTGGACCATGGTCTGGTGAGCTGGGGCAGCAGTTGTCTTGCAGGAGATACATTTATCTTCCAAGATGCACAATGAGTGATCAGTACCCACTTTCACTCTAGTCCAGATGTGAGAAGGATCTCACACACCTACAGCCACAGGGAGAGTGAAAAGCAAGGTCCTGATGTACAGTCTCTGTGCCCAGGGTGTCCAGGGAGATCAAGCAATTGAAGTGGTTGATGGGTACAGGATGTGCTCATGCCCAGTCATGGCCTCCTGTAGTTACTTTCTCCCTGCCTGTACTCCCCATCACAGCCCTACCATGCCCATTTAGGGGTGAAAATCATGTTCTTACCCAAAAATACACTGCTTTGTTTCTCCCCTGTCTGGCAGCCTCAGTGAAGCACTGAGCAAGCAGCCTGAATGAATGCATTTGCTCACCACATAAATTCCTGAAAGAAAAGGTTATGCAAATATTTCATTTCTACAGCAGCAGGCTTTGACCTCTGTGGCTGTGTTATCTCTGTTAAAGGCTTCCAACTATGCTCAGATCTGGCATGTGAGATTAATAGCCATGTAAAGGGGTTAGGGTTTGTGCTGAAATATTGTTGAAAGGCATCACAATGATTCCTCTGGCTCAAGAGAAAGGAGCCTTGCTATACAGCTCCAGTCTGGCCAGTGGGATGATTTCAGTCCAACTCCTTCAGGATTAGAAGTTCAGGCTCTTTCTGCAATGCTCTGACATACAGCTGCTCCAAGGCAGAATGTACCCTGTTATCAATACATAGATGTGTAAGGGAAGCAACCGTATTCATGTGGTCAGACTCCTTGAAAGGCTGAGAGAATTGGGATTGTTGAGTCTGAAAAAAAAAAAAAGCTCTGGGGAGACCTTAGAGCCCCTTCCAGTACCTGCAGGAGTCTCACAAGGAATCTGGAGAGAGACTTTTTACAAGGGCATGTAGTGACAGGACAAGGGGAAGTTGCTTTAAGCTGAAAGAGGGCAGGTTTAGATTAGATATAAGGAAGAAATTCTTCCCTGTGAGGGTGGTGAGGCCCTGACACAGGTTGCCCAGAGATATTGTGAATGCTGCAACCCTGGAAGTGTTCAAGGCCAGGTTGGATGGGGCTTTGAACAACCTGGTCCTACTGGAAGGTGTCCCTGCACATGGAAGGGGGATTGGAACTCAGTGATCCTGGGATGCTGTGCACATCTCTTCAGTTGGCAATTTCTGCCACAAATTCTTTGCTTGTGCTGGAACAGGAGCACTGCCATCACCTCTCATCTCTGGGCTTTTCTGGGGAATGTTTCCAGAGTTGTGCTGCTGTGACGTGGCTGCCAGAAAATGTTCTAAAATGAGTAATGCCTTTTATAGCAGGTCAGCTCTAGACCCATATATTGAACTATGTATTAAACACTTATGGGAACAAAGGTGGTAAGCAAAACCTAGCACAATCAGAGATCAGTTATTTGGCTCAGGACCAGCACACAGTGACAATTTTCTAGCATTAGGGACTTTCTCTGACAGAGGTGTGATCTTTACATTTAATGGCTTTTGATAGAATTTTTTTCCCCCCACTTTTAATTTACCCATGGACATTTTACTGCCACGGACTCCTGGCATTCTCACTCACCTGTGGCAATAAATTAAAAATATTCTTAAAAAAAAAAAAACAACGTGAAGAAATGAAAGAAGAATATTGTTTAATGTGCAAACATGAGATTTCCCTCTCTCTGTGTCCCTCTGTTAATCTGATTTACTGTAGACTTTTCTGTTCTTCTGCTGGACAAAGACTCTCCTTCTGTGTCCCTCACTGTGGATACATCCTTGTAGGTGGCTGTCCTCGGAGCCAGGCTCTCACAGACATTTGAGCACATTTAGCTTTCCTCTCCAGCTCTGGTTTATCTGTTTCCTATTAAGGTGACAGTCCTGCAATCCCTCTTCAATAAAACAGGAGATTGGAGAGGAAAGTGACACTCTGCATGCGTTACCTCCGGCACTTGACCAGCTAAGTAACAGCCTGTTGCCTCAGGAAAGGGCAACTCCTTCATCTCCCACAAGTCCGTACATCACCCAGTGTGAGGTGCATCTCCTGCTGGTCCCGATGTTTGATGTGTCCTTCTATCTGCAGGTGTCTGTACGAGCACACTGGATACAAACAATTACATGGTATATGAGTGTTGCTCATTATGGTGTATCATCTCCGAGTTTAGCAAAGATTTCTGAACAACCTGGGACAAGAATAGGTCATGGTTGACCTAAGAATGCTTTCTCCTGTGAAGCTGTATTTTTGTTGTCCCTGCTGTCCTACCCTCTACCTCCCTCCTTTAAGAAGGGTGCACACAGTTTTCAGAATCATAACAAAATTCAAGTCAGAAAGAGCCTCAAGAAATGCTCCTGTCCAAACCCCTTGCTAAAAAAGGACTTTAAGATTAGATCTGATTCCTGGAGTCTTGTCCTACAAATCTGATTAATATCTCCAAGGATGGAAACTCTGTGGGTAACCTATTTCAGTATCTGGATTAGCACTGGTAGCAAGGAAATTTTGGCTACAGAAATTCATCCCAGTTTTCTCAACCATTGGAATTCCATATTCTGAAACAAATTTTGGATGGGCACCTGCCAGCCTGGACTTGATTACCATTGTATCTTCGTGTCTCATTATCAACATCTCAAACTAGTCCTCCTGGAGTTTTGGCTCCAGGGGCTGTGACTGCTTTCGGACTGATTGTCCATGGTCACTCCTTGTTCGGATCCAGTTTCAGAATATTTACTTTGGCTTCATGGGCAACATTTGGGAATTCATTTCCTTCTGCCTTTCTGCCCATCGATGCAGAAATTTTTCTTGATACCATAGAAAAGAAAAGTCAATGGATCAAACCAGCCATCTGAAGACCCTTCCCACAATTTTTTCTATTTGGAATAATGGGGGAAAAGGGAGAAAGATTTGATACCTTCTTTCTTTTTTTTTTTTTTTAATCTTTCTTTATCAAGACTTGAAAAACATCCTGTTTTCAGGTTTGCAGATGGCCCCAGCTCTATGATCATTTATTGTGTGGACATGAGGAGGCTGGTTAGCAATAAACAAAGGTCCACAAATTTTCAAAGGAATTCAAACCACTTGTTGAAAAACTAATTAAGTATCATACAGATTAGATGCATGCTACAGTGATTGCAAATGCTTTGTGTCTCAAGTGCTGTCTTAGCACAGACATCAACTTCATAATTTTAATTTCCTTACACTCACCCTCTCTTCAGTTCTGCCCGAGTGATTTATTTGGGCTTTTCAAGTGGCATAAATTAGCATAAATTGAAATGTCAATATCAGGCAAGAGAAAAAAACAACAACAACAACAACCAAAAAAAAGAAAAACCACCATTGGGAAAACTATGTGTCTTTTTTCAATTCCCTGAAGCATCCTTATTTTTAACTCAGGAAGCATATCCACTCCAAAATGTTCTGACCTCAAGTCATTCGGTTTCTCTCATAAAGCAGAAGGGAGGACAGGTCATGCCTCAGAAGATTTACTGGTTTGTCATTCTCATTTTGCCATTCTTACAGTGCAGGAGTGGATAAATCTCATGGTTTATAGGGTTAGGATGTATCACAACACATGGCAAGGAGACTTGTTGGGTGATGGGCTGTGACCAACCTCACAACAGTGGCTGGGCAACAGCTTTGCAATACCTATGTGACATCCTGACCTGTGTTTGAGACTTGATCAATCTCAGGATCAACTAAGAATCAGCATCACCCCAATTTAGTAGCACCGCAGCCCCCCTACTGTAATCTGTCCTTATCATTCTCTCAAATTACCTGAAGGAGGTCATAGCCAGGTGTGTGTTGGTCTCTTCTCACGAGTAATAAATGGCAGAACAAGAAGAAACAGCCCCATGCACCAGAGGAGGTTTAGATTGGGTATTAGGAAAAATTTCCTTACTGAAAGGGTGGTCAGACATTGGAAGAGGCTGCCCAGGGAAGTGGTGGAATCACCACCCCTGGAAGTGTTCAACAAACAGGTAACTGCGTTGCTTAGGGACATGGGCTGGTGCTGGACCTGGCAGTTCTGGTTTAATGGTTGGTCTCAATGATCTAAGAGGCCTTTCCCAACCTTTACAAATCTATGGTTCTAAGTCTTATCCCAGAGGAAGGATGGATAAAATCTCTCTCTGTCTGAGGCTTAAGCAGAAGAAATTCAGGCAGTGTTAAAGGACTGACTACAGTTTTCATTTCATACAGAGGATGTTCAGATGTTTTCACGCTGGGCAGAAGCAGAACATAAGAAATTACCTGTCTTATGAGCAGCTCATTGCTTTGAGTGCAGACAAGAGTTTAGACACTGAAGACACCCAAGAGAAAATGCTGATCCCTAACACAGTGAACCTTCCAGCTGAAGTGTGGGGGATTAGATGTACAGATGATGGTGTTGTGCTGGATGACACTGTTTTACAGGAGGTTTTTTAAAAGCCAAGGATCAATAAGACAGTGCCATTTCTACTTCATCTTGTCCATTCCCTGCTCTTTAGGAAACCCACCACTTATCACCTCCATCTGTGGCATGAAATCAAATCCAGGAGCAACCATTTGGGAAGTCATAAGCACATGGTTGAGAAGCAGAGGAACAATTTCTGTAATTACATCTACATGGGAAGGAGGATCTCTGTCTTCACTCTTCACCAATACCCAAGCACGGTTTGGCCAGAAGTGCAGAAAGAGAGCCAAATGTCACAATGCATGGTGACAGCTCTATTAACGAGCTGTGCGACTGGAAGCAGCCAGGAAACAAATGAAGTGCCTGGAATCAGTCAATTCAAATCAGCTGCAGCACTTTGTACCTGGCTCTTGCAGCCTGGATGCTGTAGCCACTGAATTTTCACCCAACTGTAACAGTCTCACTCTGACCTCCTCATCTTCCTGCCCACTATTCAGTCTGCCCACTTCCCATGATCATGGACCATAAACTCACATGTCCCTGCACACAGGGGCTGCAAGCAGTAACCTTTGATTCCATGCAGCCCAGCTGTTCCCTCTTGCTGTTATTCCATGCCAAAGGGAGGAGTCAATTTCCAGAGGTAGAGGAGTCAAACATTTCAGAGCCAGGATCTCCATTATTTCAATGCTACAGGTACATTATTGCTCCTCGAGGCTCATTACTCCCCTCGCCTTCAAAGAAATTGGAGACCTTGAAGGGATCAATAACTACATTATTACTCTTGTTCAATTACCTTCCTGCTTGGTTCTGAGCCATCTGAGGGGAGCTGTTCATTGGCTTCAGCTTTCAGGAGCTGATTGCAGCAGAGCCAGGCAGCTCAGCTCCAAGTGGTGCCAGTCACCCCCTCCTGGCACAAGGTACTCTGTCTGCAAGGGTAATCAGAACACATCATTATCTTAAAGGCAGCAATGAATATATTAGAGATGAGGCACAAAGATGGTAAAGCTGCTGAATGTTCTTTTTGACAACCTATGAGCTCTCCAGTTGCTCAACTGTAGAACTGCAGCGGCGTTTAGGGCAAGGGAGACTTCACTGCTTATTAGTTTCTCTTTCCAGCTCTTTTTAGAAAGAGAAGGATTCCCATTTCCTGAGGCAAACTGTTAAACATCTCTGTTTCTATGCCCTATTTTTATGACATAACAAAAATCTGGAGCCAGCTGTGTTAGTTTATGTGCCTGTACAAGTAAAACTTCTCAAAATAGGAAACCCATTCATTTTTCAAACTTACTGCACAAAGGGGAAAGTCACCTCCCTGAACTACTTTTCTGCATGTTGGTGACAATAAACCCAAAGAGCACGTTCTCATCTCAGTTAAATTAGCATCAACCTGCTCATTTTCCATCATTGCCCGGTTAACTTCCAGTTTCCAGGTGCAATACTGATACCTTTTGCATTTGAGGCAAGTGATGTGACAAGACTGGGTTTCATTTCTATTTTGGAAAAAGGACTTTTCTGATGACCTGCAACCCTTTGCCCTGCCAGAAGCTTTCTCTATAAGAATTTTCTTAATTGTACAAAGATCTGGATATTAATTTTTATCTAAAAGTCAACAAAGTTTGAAATGGAAATGAGATGCTTATTTTAACAGAAGATAAGTAATTATTGGAGCTGATTATGATGGGATGAAGGAAAAATCTCCACTGTTTGACCTCCTTAATCAAAGTTGGATATTATTCTAAAAAAAGTTGTGATAAATCATTAAGCAGCAATCTGAATGAGATTATAAAATCATGTGGAATATCCACGTTTCTCCACACTCCAAGCCTTTGAATCTGTTTATTCTTTTGGTGGATCTAACATTCAAGGCACTAACCCATCACACCATCCAAGCTTATCAAAGAAGTGAACCCTTACAATCTTTAGCTTAAAACAAAATTTGTTATAGAGTATCAGTGCCAATCGGAAGGCTTTTAACAAGACTTCTACAGACAGGTGTGTGTTTTTCATTTAAGGAAAAATTCAGAAATCAGCAGGATATAGCCAAGCTGCAGCACACAAAGGGATAAATGCTGCCAGTGTAACACTATCCCCTCCATTCTCCTGTCAGTCTTCTCCCATTCTGGATTTTCTCACTGTCAAAAGAACAGATGCTTCATTGCAGCGTCCCAGGGAGAAATGGCCCAAGAATCTGTTTGCTGGACAGACAAAGGGGGAAGTCTGTCTTCAAGCAAAGAAAGATTTACAGGGATTTTTCTAAAGCATCCTTACAAGTTGGGGTAAAACTGCTGTTGACATTCAAGGAATTACTTTCTCTTTCTCTTCCTGTTCAGATACATTTATCCAAGATATGATCTTCAGGGAAATTAAAACAATCTTCACCTCCTAGGATCATACAAGGGTTTACAGCCCAGGCACTCCAGGACCTGAGGCAATGTAAACTTCCTTGATCTCTCCTGCTTTCTTCCTGAGAATGTCACCCTTCCCTAGGGTTTTTTTGGATTGGTTTGTTTTTGTTTTTTTTCCCATTAGAAGTATTAAATTTGTGAGAAGATAATAGGAAATGTTTGGAAGTGGAAGGATCTAGCCTGAGTACTCTTACCCCATTTCAGACCCAGCTTTCCATTCCATGGCTGGACCAGCTGCTGGACACAGTGATTTTATGGATCACTGCTGACCTGTGTTAAGCAAAGGTCTAAGAAGGCCAAATCAGTGCCATGGGAGAATTAAATTTTCCGAAACATGGACCAGGTGCAGTTCAGAGTGAAACCTCAATGTTTCTTCCCCAGAGCAGGATGGAAACCTGGTTTTCTGGCTGACAGACTGCCCAGCCATTGGCACTGGAGACTCCAGAGGCTTTGAGATATTGGCAGGCAGAGTCCATCCAGGGTGCTGCTGGCACAGTGCTGGCAGGCAAACTCTAGGCAGAGCAGGCTTGTGAGCAGTTTGCTGAAGGGAAAGAAAAAGCACACTAAAACCTTCCTCAGGATGTTGCAAACGACACAGATCAGCAATTTGGGTAGCAGGTGTGTTTTTCTCAGCATTTTCCCCACCACTTCTCCTTACAAGTTCAATATTTCCTGCTGTATTTCTTGGTTCCCAGAGACTCATTGCTGCCTGTCAGGCAGAGGGATGTTTCAAGCTGTATCCTGCCCTGCTGCAGGAAAAAACCTGATGCTGCTTTTGGCTAACCTAAATTTCCTTTGAGGAGTGTATTCCCAGGTGTTCAGTTTAGTAACTATGTGATTTTCTGGATGATCTTATGTTTTACAAATAGCAAAAATTATCTTTTAACAGAGAATGAATAAGGAGAAAGCTGCTCTTGACTGCCTGAGAATTGCAGCCTTTAGCTAACAGTAAAAATTTAGAGATGCTGCTTTGAAGGAAGGACTTGGAACAGGGCCTGTCTTCCCTCTGCAAAGCAAAGACCCATTGCAGCATAGGAGCAACACTCAATAAATGTGCCAATTAATCAACTTTCCTTAGGAAGATATCAGAGAGAATAGTTCCCAGACAATTCAGCTGGACAAATGTTTCTGAGTCACAAGAATCAGATGTGATTGAGTTGTTTAAAGAAGCAAAGGGGCACAGGCACACATGGTTCCTGCAGATTTACCCTTCCCGTTTCAAAATGCTGCCCTAAAATACCACTTTGGGGCAGATTTGTTTGATGGGGAGAGATTTAGGGTAGCACTTTCCCATAGCACGTCTCCATTTCACTCCAAAGTAGTTTCAGTTCTGAGTAGCAATAAAAAGTAAATTACATTTATTAAATCCCTTGATCCCACCTTTAAGGACTGCCAGTAACAGCATTTTCATAAAAGGAAATGTCTCTCTCAGGCTCCAAATCTTTGCATTTCTGCTGGAATTTAAAGTGGGGAATAATTTCTTCAGAAAAGATTTCTGCCAATGCCTGACATCCATGTTAGGCATGGTTAATGTTTAATAAAATGTTGAACACACCATGCTGTATTTCAAATTCTTCAAAGACTAGATGCTAGATGAATATCATGTAAGTGAGATTTCAGCTTCATGGAACAGTTTGGGTTGGAAGGCAACTTGGAGATCATCTCATTCCATGGACACCTTCCACTACACCAGCTCCCTCAGGGCCTAATTACCAACCTGGCCTAATTAGCAACTCTTCATTGCCATTGCTCCAGAGACGCCGAGCTTACAAATAACTTCATGGTTTGGGGAGATTTTTAGATGGATTCCCATCCATTTAGATGGATTCCCATGATGTTGGAGCAGATAAAGTTCCTCTTGAAAGCAGGAGGAGTCAAGAGGCCACACACACAACACAGACCCTGCACGTTGGCTTCACAGGACTACTTGGACATTGTTTTATAACCTTGAAAGGTCTCCAGAACCTTTAGAGGCCAAGATCAGAGTTCCTGGTATCCCACCCCAGGGTGTGGCAAGCACAGGGGGGTCACAGAGGAGTATAAGGACAGATTATCAGAGAAAATAGCTCTTCTCTGATACACCCTCCCATCATCTGGTTTGGTGAATTCACTGACTTTAGGAACTTCCCTACTTGAGGACAGGACCCAAGGCATTTTTGACATGCCCCGTATGTTTAATAACAGAAAATCCAAGAGATCCATGTGCTTGCTGGATGAGTGTTGCTAGCACCGCAATCCTGTGGGAAGCAGTGGATAAAAGTGGAAGTATGGGGCACAGGAAAGCTGTTTTGTTCCTCCTTGTTCTCTGCTCTGGGCAAAGACACCATCAGTTCTTCATTTTGTCAGTTTATCATTCCATGACAACCAGATCTACTTTATGAATAGTCAGAAAATAAGCCCAAGTCAGACCATGGGGTTTTTTCTTGAGCAGATGAAATCAAGTGGATCCTCATCTCTTGCCAGTGGGAAGGGCACTCTCAGCGATCACCCCGCTACAGCTCCTCTTCTCCTCCAAATGGAGGGAGGACTTTGTGATTGCATTATCACAGTGATACATCCACCTCCCAGTGAGGCAGCTTCCAGGAGTTGTGCTCAATCTCCAGCTCATTTGGGTTGATAACATCCCACCTTCCCACTGAAGAAAATACATCTGATGAGGCCAACTCCTACCAGTGCTTTCTGTTCATTCCTGGTATCACAAATGCTCATTCTGCTTTTAGACTCCCATCATCATCTTTAAAGTCCTTAGAAAAATGAAATGGGCCTCCTCAGCGAGCTCATTTTTCTACTGCAGGGCTGCTGCAGCTGTGGTTAACAAAGACGTGAGGGCCGGGAGTTTGCCAGGATGATGGATGGTTATTGGACTCGATAATTCCCTGAAGGTAGTTGTATAATGCAACTCAAGTCTAGCAAGGGCAGTGCATTTACCAACAGGGATGGCAGGAGACTTAGGCTCCAAATTTATCTGGGAAAAATTCTGTTGTCAAAGATAAATAAATTCAGGTTATCAAAAAAAAAAAGGAGAAGGAAGAACAACAGCCCTTCGTCCTCCATGTGTTGCCACAACACCGTAATGATGAAGGAAGGTATTATTAACAACACATACAAAAGCAGAAAAAACTGCATCCAATTCTTAAATCTTACCTATTTTTAAATTAAATCACTCACTAAAATATGATCACCTCCAAATAAGAGAAGTGTCACCTTTTTGGACACTTACAAGGACATCTAAATAAGAATATGCATATAAAGCCTTGCAGAGAAGGATGGAAGGATATGATCCAACTGCGGGAATTTTTGTTTGTTTACTTGTGAAAAGACTTCAAAATCTTTTTCAGGTCTCTTCCAAAATAGCTTGGGCTGTAAGGCAGAGCCCATGTTTACACAGCGTGGCACTGATTTAGCTGTGACTCCGGGAGAGGAGTCCTGCAGGGGCTGAAGGGTTGTAGCTGCCTCAGATTTACAGAAGGAAAAGCTTTTGGATCATTTATCTCTGAAGATGAAGTGCCTTGTATCCACTGTACACAAGGGAATAGCAAGAGTATTATTATATAACTATGACCCTAACCTAATTATTATTTGACTAAGAAAGAAAATGAGAAAGAATAAAGCTTTTAGAAGTTCAAGAGTATAAGATAAAACCTTAGACTTAGCAGTGTTCCTCTTTTCATTTCCCTGCTTTAATCTTCAGGTATAAAGAGACTAGTTTGAAATAATTTAGGATGTTTTTATAGGAAGATCACAGAATTGTTGAGTTCAGAACAGAAAACACCTACTCCAACCCTCTTATCAAAACAGGGTCAGCCAGAGTAGTTTGCTTGGCTGAGTTTTGAACATCTTCAAGAAGAGAGACACACAAATCTCTGGGCAAACTGTTCCACTGTTTTTCCACCCTCAAAACAAAATTAAAAAAGGGGGAAAAATTTTCTCATGTTTAAATGAAATCATAGAATCATAGAATGGGCTGGGTTGGAAGGGACCTTAAAGATCATCCAGTCCCATCCCCTGGCATGGGCAGGGATATCTTCCACTATCCCAGGTTGCTCCAAGCCCCGTGCAGCCTGGCCTTGGACACTTCCAGGGATGGGGCAGCCACAGCTTCTCTGGGCAACCTATGCCAGGGCCTCACCACCCTCACAGGGAAGAATTCTTTCCTAATATCTAATCTAAACCTTCCCTCCATCTCAAGGCCCTTCCCCCTTGTCCTATCACTAAATACCCTTGTGAACATCTCAGCTGGGAAGGGACCTACCAGGATCAAGTCCAATGGCTAAGCCAAGCTTGCAGAGGCTGTGGTCAGCATGGAAAAGGTAGAAAATAGGAAACTGAAGGAGAAATAGGGCAGGCATCCTGCAGAGTGTCTCCAGTAACAGTGAAATAGCTGACAGGACTCAGGTGAGGACCAGGCATTGAAAGTGCTGGTGAAGCACTGCTGGTGCCTCTATGACAGCAAGATAAATTAAAAAAAAAAAAAGTGTAAAGTAATAGGGCTTACACATTAAGGAATTCCTCCAGAGGAATGGCAGCAGACCGGAGCTCACTACTGCCTAACAGCTTCACAGTGCAAAACCTTGTTTCCTCTGGATGTCTGCTTTTCTCACAGAGCCAGACCTGCTTTTACCTCTTGACCTGCCTGTCCTGCCTTCAGCACTGAGAGAAAACAGCCCACACTCAATAAAGGTCCGGCATCCCCTCTGGAAAACACAGAGGTAAACTCTCAAAACAGTGTGGTGGAACCATAAATTATCAAAACACAGGTACCATTTCCAGTACTCTCAGGTTAAATGATTTCATAGCATTCAGGTGGCTGAATGTTTCATTCCCCCCCCCCCACCCCCCCCCTTTTTTTTAATAAATATCCATTTTTGTATAAATATCAAATATTCTTTTGGACTGCCAGATTATCTCCGGGTAGTTTACATCATCATTCTACATGTTTTTTCTCATTAGCAACTTAACACTCAGACTGATGTTTGGGGTTCCTGTCAAACTTCCCTCTCTTCCAGCTGAGAAAAGAAGCCTCTGCTATTTAGCTATGGAGAATTCCTTTTTCTTTTGGACATCTCTATGACTTTTTTTTCCACCACAAGTTCAATATTTCCAAAATAATTTGAAATAATCTGAAGTATAATATATGAAACAAGGTGGGCAAGGCACAAGGTCTTTTGGTGAGAATCTAAGCTGAAGTCCTTGTGCCAGAGGGTTTTTTCACAGAACTGTTTGCTGATGAAGATTCCTGGCTCTGGTGACTGGATTTGGGAAAAGCTGTGTTTGACAGAGTTGAAAACAGGTTCTTCAAGGAAAATAGGTTCTCCAGGCATTGGCACCCGAGTTTTAACATCAAAAAGCATTTTGTAACATTCCTCTGTGCAATAACTTGGAGTTATTTCTTCTGAGAAATAATGAGAGAAAGCCTCGGGTTTGTGTCCATTTTCTTGAAGACAAATTAAGGTGAAAATGGAGCAAGTTTCTGGTCACCCCTTTTCTGACCACTTTCCTAATTGTAGGGCCATCATCTGGTCTTTAATAATCACAAACAGTTTTGCAGAGGTGACCTGGTAGAAAAGCATCCGGCCTCATTCCTATGGTTTTAATTAACAGAGCTAAGAGACCCTGAGATTGTTTATTTCTGTTCTTTAGATGAGTGAAAACATTGACTGGCACAACAATATTTGTCTTCTTTTGAATCCCTGGCTCAAAATGATAGCAAAATACATCAAAACACAATGTGAGGGTACGAGATATCTATTACTGCAATTACACACGGCAGCCACATTAATTAGTCATCTCGGCATAGATGGTGGAGAGGTAAGATTATAAATTTAAACAGCTTGGGTCACAACAGTAACAAAGTCAGAATATAAGCCAAAAAGACTTGTGGGAAAGAGATAATATTTTAACTATCTCTATTTTGGAAACGTTCATCAATTGTGAAATGCCATAGGAGTTAAGAAAACATTTTATCTACTAAAACTGATTGAGTGTTGTTTCTCTGTAAGAGAGGAAATTCTTGCCTGTTTCTATTTTTTGTTTCTTCAGAAAAATTTTGTCTCCAGAGACGATACCAGGATTCAAGCCCTCTTGAACCATTGCTACTAGCCATAAGCTTGAATATTTTGTTCTGTTTGTTAAGGAATAAACTCGTTATTTTGTCCCAGTAGTTAAATTAACTTTGCCTTCTGCATGGTTCCCCAAGCCTAGAAGAAAACAAAATATCAGCACTCATTTATTAGAGAAAAAACATCAGAACTGAAGCTGGATTTTGCTGGGTTTTTAGCAAGAGACTTTTTTGCTTCTGCAAAAATAAAAGGAAGACAACTAATTTACCTACACCCTGCATTTTGGGTTCCAGAAACCTCAGTTATGAACAGTTCAAGAACATTTGCCTTCATCATGGATAAAGGATGAACAACCTAACCTGCCACTGTTTGATTCCTTTTTCCTGTAAGAATCCATCACCTCTTCACAGCTCAAAAATTTTGAATTTTTTAAACTGAGATTTTGGAAGATGTGACCGATTTGATTTCATTTTCTGGGTACGCACCAAAAACATGGCTTTTGAGAACTTATCAAAGGAAAGAGGAGGAATAGAGTCTGCAGAAATTTTATCCTCCTCTGCCTTCCAAGCCCCTGCTTTTCTTATAGAATCATAAAATCATTAAGGTTCAAAAAGCCCTCAGAGATCATTGAGCCCAAGTGTTAACCCAGCACTGCCAGGTCCACCACTAAACCATGTCCCCAAGTGACACATCCTGTAGTGATTCCACCACCCCCCTGGGCAGTCTGCTCAATTGACTGATCACCCTTTCAGTGAAAAAATTTTTCCTAATATCCAATCTCCTCTTGTCCAATTTGAGGCCATTTCCTCTCATCCTGTCACCTGGGAGAAGAATCTGACCCTCACCTGGCTGCCCCCTCCTGTCAGGGAGTTGTAGAGATCAATAATGTTCCCACTGAGCCTCCTCTTCTCCAGGCTGAGCCCCCTCAGCTCCCTCAGCCACTCATCATCAGACGGGCTCCAGACCCTTCCCCAGCTCTGTTGCCCTTTTCTGGACACACAAAGGTGTCCCCTCTCCTTCACCACACCAAACAAGGGTCTTTGTCCCCACACACCCCCTGTGACATTACCACAGTTCTGCTGCCTCTTTTGGTGTGGAAAAAAAGGGTATCTGCTACAGCTGAGAGAGAGCTCAGATCTTGGGCAGTTTCTCAGGATAAATCCAAATCCTTTGCTGCTGTGGTGGTGTAGCAGCTCCATCTGTCCAGAGCTTTCCATCCCAAACCTCCATTCTGCCGCACAATGCAAGATCTTCTTGCTCCTCTTCTCCCACAGTAGGAGCAGCTCAGCTCCTGACCCTGATCGGTTCTGCCTCTGGCTAAGAAGCCTTGAGCCATTTTTAATGCCATAAATGTCATAGAAAGGACTTTGAGACACGATCAAAACTAATAAACAACTGCCATGTTTCCCAAAACAGGAAATGAAGGGGTTTGGTGGGCAAGGCACCTGGAAGAGCTCAGTAATCCAGTAAGTGCAGCCAGAGCTAATTCCTTGAGCTGGAGACAGGTCTGCAGCCTTCAGTAGCAGAATGGGGTTTGCCAAAGGGAGGATGGATCTGTGCAGCCTCGACACATGCAGACCCCATTTCCAACAGCCACTCACCTCTATCTGTCTCCTGCACCTCTGGGGCTCTGCTTGCCTCGAGCTTTAAACCTGAGATTTATATAACCTAAAGAGGGCAGAAAAATAGTCAAGCATCAGCCATTTCAGTTTGCACTTTTTTGCTGTTGGGGGAGCAGGAGGGTAGAGGGGAGATGATGTTATTATTTTGGTCAAGACAAAAAACGTTCCAATTATGAATGTAGAAAACAATTAATTATGAAGCAACTGCTCCTACTTCTTGCTCCTTGCAGATGCTGGAAGACTATTTCTCTCTAAATGGAAGGACAGCTGCAGAGAGATCAATTTTTGCAGGAAATGCAGTTCTGATGAATATCAGTTGCTGAATTTCCCCTCTATCCACCCTGAAACGTAACACCCGTTCATCTAATGGCTTTTCGGAGCAGCAGGGCTGGTTTGTCCTTGCCACAGAGTGAACTGGCTTTTAACATGGATTTATCTTACCTTCACTTCTCAGTTTTCCTTTCCAGATCAAGTCCCTGTGTCACATAAAACCCAGACATGCTGGGACCTGGAGAACAGAAGATCATCAGGGAAAACTATCAGTAACCTCCAGAACCACAGCAGCTTGGATTTATCTGGTTTTCCCAGGAAAATGAACTCACATTTCCTAGAGCATAAAACCATAGTAGTGCAACAACCCAGAAACTGCACAGTGAGGAGACACTGGTGTGTGAAATTCCCCTACCTCCAAAGGGCTTTATTTTAGGTGGCCTCAATACCGTGTGGGAAGAAGAAAAGGATAAGAGACAGGAATGTAATAAAGGATTTGATATGAAAGCTTCCAGGACACAAACCTTTCCCCAGAATTCATTGTGTAAATTGGACCTCTCAATGTGGGCAGGGTCACCATGTGTGCTGAACAAATGGGGATGTGAGAGTGGGTTTGATTTTGTTTTCTGGATCTGAATTTTTCTTTTAAGCATTTTGTGCTACACACACAAAACATGCAGAGAATCTGACTGTGCCACAGGCTGGACTTGCAAGAATTTAACTGATGGGACAGAAATTTTGAAAGTCCAAGCTGGTTTAGGCTCATTGGGCTACAGCTGGAAGAGAATGCACACAAGTAGTTCTCAATAATTTTGTGTTAGGGTTAAAAAACTCCTTGAACACTTTGTTTGTTGTATTAACAATTTTGTTATTGTTATTCCATAAAAGTAAGCAGACTCCTGCAATTCCATCTTAGAGATATCCACAAGGATGACATCCCAGAAATTGACTCCTGAGACAGTATCTAACCAATGCAGTGGGAATTTCAAATGAATAACATGTCCCAATAAAGAGCTTGATTTCAAGTTGCTTTCAGTAGTAAGGCTGGAGCAGACAGGCCATCCTAAGGTAATATCCTCGAAACCCTCTACAAAACATCAAACTCTCATGAGACAGGCTGATCACCTTGGCCTCAAAGAGCCAAAATTCAACTGTTTTTTTCAGCCAGTTTTATTCATAATCATAGCTAATCTAAATTTTTTCCTCTTCTATAAATTCAGAGCCATAAAAAATCCTCTTGCTCTCCCTTATTTCATCTTCTTGGTGTAGATAAAAGCTACTTTACAAAACACTCCGTGCCTGTGTATTTACACATAGCTTAACATAATGAGCCACTAATCTTATTCGAGGACTCCAAGCAGTATTGAAATATAGATTGTTACTAATAACCATAGCACTTCCATGTTACTGGTGCTGAAATGGCAATCCTGCCCTCCCTGCTTGCCCATGGAGCAGAAGAGAATGTTTGCTGAATTTCCTGTGAGCACGTCAGGAAAACAGCACCAACCACAGCAGAAACTCCCTGCTTTACTGAACATGTTCCCTCTTTGAGTGAATTCTTGTGATGGAGATTCCTAAAGTTAAAAAAAAAAAAAAAAAAAATTGTCCAATTCTGTTGGCCACAAAGATGCCACTCTTCAGGTGTGCCAGCTTTACAGTAAGTTGGAAGCATTTGTTACACAACAACTTTCCACCTGTAAACAACATCTCAGGGAAGCTCAGACATTGTGTTGAAATATTTTGATTTTGGTGAAATATCAGATGGGAAATTTGGATTGTTTTGACTTCTTCATTTCACTCTGGTGTTGAAATGTTTTGTTATAGTAAAGCAGAGAGGGTTTGTTTTGACTTTCTTACTCTGTTTTATTTCACCCTAATTTTATATTACGATCCTTCCAATACTGTGTTTATGTATTTGCCTGTTATAGTAACAGTTCCTTTGGCCATATGAAAATATGCTGAGATGAAAGAAAATGAGTATATTTCATCTTTTCTCTGAGTAGTATTGATTACTTCACAGCATAATGTTTGTACAATCACTGATGTTTTGGATGGTTTTTTCTTTTCTCATTTCAATAAAGTTCCATTTTGCTGCAAAAGCAATTTTCAAAATGGCACCTTTTCCCACAGATGGGGACATTTATTTACCATCAAAACTAATGTGCTAACTGACAGTGTCAAATCACATTCAGCTGCCAGGACAATTAATTTCCCACTGCCTGGCCATGGCTGTCCTTTTTCCTCCTGATTTACAGGCCCTCATTGTACAACCTTGCCCTTGCATTGGAATGAGTTATTTGGCCTCCTTGCTGTGGAAATAAGGTGCTATTTCAGGTACAATGGTCTGCTTGGAGGTGTCCTTGCCCACGGAAGGATGTTGGAACTAGATGCTGTTTTAGGTCCCTTCCAACCCAAACTACCCTATGATTCTGTAATTCTCTACAGTGTCCACAAAAGGGCAGGTTTTGACTCCTGATTCAAGGCAGTGGAAAACCATGGCAGCAGTCAGGTTAAGTTTCCCATTAATCCTAGTGAGGGTGTGCAGAAAATCTAGGAATATCTCCAGAGAGTTGGGCACCTTGGTTCTGAACAGCATCCTTGGGAGGTTAATGGATGGTGGCAGAGTATCTCCACCACCTTTATTCCCAGAGTGTCATCCTCATGTCAGCTTTTGATCCAAACAAATCCCAGGAATTAGAGTTAGGGAAGATCTGTGCAGTCAGTGAGGTGGGAGTAAGATCTTTGCTGAAGATTTGTCTCCACCTGGAAGTCTAATAACTAAAATATTAAATTCAAAGCCAGGTCTGTGTATAACACCATGTCCCATTCTATATCCCCACACAGCCCTGGGAACCCCTTGTTAATTCCTACCACTGTCCCAATGCAATAAATCCCTTTCCTATTCTTTGTAGCCCAGCTGGTGCTTCCTAATGGTCTGGGATGTGACTTCGGGATGCCCTGGGATCCGTTTCATCTTTCCCATGCTTTCAGACTTATAACCATTTCCCCTTGCTTACCTCTTAATACTCTCTATACTCACCATGCATGAAAACTGATGTTTTATTCGGGGGCAGTTGTCTCTGGCCATACTTCTGCCAAATTAAATACCAGCAGCATAACAATGCTGTTGCATCGCTTCAGCTTTACTTCTCTGATAATGTTTTTATTGCTCCAGATTTTGACTCACATATTTGTATTTCTCAATGCTTTCCTTGTTCTCACTTCTATTTTCACCTCTCTACTGCTGTTATCTATTATTACCAGGTTGCCACAGTAACTGCATTCCTCAACACTCCTTATTTGTTCTACACCAGTTGTTATATGGACTGTGTTTGTTCCTATCGTTGCCAAGATCTCGATCCTTTTTTTGTTGTTGTTGTTGTTGAAATTTCGCCCTTATCCGTGGTTTGGAAGCTTTTGGCTGCACATTGTGGGGCAAGAAAGAAGAGAGGTAACTCCTCCTCCAAGGCCCCACATTCACAGTTCTCACTGAAAAGATTGCTGTTCTCTGAGGCAGTTGGCTCTTACACATCATTCTCTGCAGGTCATCAAGTCTCCCACCTCTCTGACCATCCAAGGAACAAGAATTCTCCCTGTTTAGCCTGGTGTTCTCTGCAGGACTGCTCTGAGCGTGAGCTACAGCAAACTGCCCACCCCAGCACCCTTGTCCGGGCTGCAGAAACATCCCCATGGGCAGCCCTGGAAAACCCCAAATCCCACTCCTCACCAGGGCACCCTTCCTAAAACTGTGAAATGAACTCCTGCAAGCTCGGGGAGGTGATGTCCTTCCCTCTCTCTCTCAATCTCTATGTTTTGCTGCCCTCTCCTGCTCAGCCAGGAAACCTCTCAAACCTCCCAAACCGGGGACTGCAGAGCCCACCTCGAAATTTTAGGTTCTCTAATACATATGACAAGTCTTGCCAGAGCAGAGCATTCCTGATGAGAGCAAAGTGGCAGAGGCAGCAAGGAGGTACAGGGAAATAGTGGAGACCAAGATTAAAACTTACAGAGTATCTGTACTGGGGAAAAAAAAATAATAAAAAAACAACAGCTGTGAGGCAATTGCTCCACAAAAGAAGCAGGAATCAAATGCTTCTACAGCTTGACCCAAGCACTAAAGGGGGCATTATCCCCTTCTTCCTTAACTCCCAGGAGCTCAGGGTGTGGTGGAGGGAGGAGGACAGAGAAGTCATTGCAGCATTGCAGACACTGCTGTAGTGGAGTCTCTGAGCTCACACTTCGGAGATCCCAGCTGGCCCCTCGGTGTTCTCCACTCCCTCAGCAACAGCAGCAGCAGCAAAGGTCGGTGACTGTGACCACCTAACACAGCAAAGGCCAGTGCTGCCACCCCCTTCATGCAAACCCTGTCCCTGGGAAGCACCTCACTGCCAATGCTCCAGTCTCAGCAATGTTATTGCTGACAAAAATTCTCCATTTCAGGCATCACTGGAGTGATTTCATGGTGCTTTTACTGATTCGTTGATTAATGACCTTGCTGTCCGGCAGAACAAAAACCTTCTTGGGGCTGAAATAGAAGCCCAGCACTAAGGGCATGAGCTGCTACACTGCCATCCAAGCACCAAGAATGGAGCTGCTTTCTCCCACTAAAAACTCTCAGAGGTAAGAGCAGATTTGGGCTTATTTTAGTGGGTTCACTCACTCTATTCCTGAAGGGAAAGCAAATGGCTTCCTCTAACTCACTCCTGGTGATGGGGTGCCAGGACATCCCATGGTAATGCAGCCAACCAAGCCATAAATCACTGAATCATAGAACAGTTTGGGTTAGAAGGCACCTTTAAAGTCACCAAGTCCAGCCCTCCTGCCATGATCAGGGACACCTTCAACCAGATCAAGTTGCTCAGGGCCCTGTCCAACCTAAACCTGAAAGTTTCCAGGGATAGGGCAGCCACCACCCCTCTTCTCTTCTTTCACTGCTCTCAGTTGACAGTTGTACACATTATTGAACCCTTGGCTTGCTTTAGACATCAAACTGGTTTCCCCACCTGAAAAGAGATTGGCAAAAATTTATGTATTGCAATATGTGTTTTACACTCAAAACTTCCTTGTATTCTTCATAACTTGTTTTCTCTATGAAGCTGTGGTAAAAGTGCCAAGAAACGTGATAGGGACAGCAAAAGATAGAATTTAATTACAAGAAGAATTTAATTACAAGAAGGCTGGAGAGGGACTTTTTACTACCCCTTCCTGTGGTGACAGGACAAGGGGTAATGGCCTTAAGCTCAAGGAGAGTGGGTTTAGATTAGACATTAGGAAGAAATTCTTCCCTGTGAGGGTGGTGAGGCCCTGGCACAGGTTGCCCAGAGAAGCTTTGGCTGCCCCATTCCTGGAAGTGTTCAAGGCCAGGTTGGATGGGGCTTGGAGCAACCTGGGATAGTGGAAGGTGTCCCTGCCCATGGCAGGAGGGTTGGAACAAGATGCTATTTAAAGTTCCTTCCAACCCAAACCATTCTGTGATTCTCTGGGTATAGTTCCCAGCTGAGACAGCCACCAGCTGATCCTCACTCCACGCAAGCAGAGAGGAGAGACTAAGGCCAGAGTGGTGCTACAGATGCTGCACAAACTCAGACATGGGCATAAATGAGGCATTTAAAAAGTCACGGAGAAGAAAAGCTGAAAGAAGGTGACCTTGACAAGTCAACTAATGCAATATTTATGGGCTTTTGAAAGAAGGGTTTATTGAGCAAGAAAGAAGGACATCAGCCAATAGAGGATGAAAATAAGCACCCGATAAGAGTTGCCTTAAAACTCTATCCAAGCATAAGTGGAGGCATATAAAGCAGGAAGAGGGATATATCCAAGACAGGGCTGGTGGATATGTTACCCACATGCTCAGTGCTCAGGGAAGTGCTGCAGGTGAGCTGGAGCAGCCAGCATCATGGAATGGATATTGCTCAGCCCGTCACCAAATTACCCCAAATCTTTACTAAGACTGCAGTCCCTTGTGATGGTGTCATCAATATATGGACTTTCTAGTGCTAAGTAACTCCCTGGAAAAAAAAAAAAAAAACCAATAAACCAAAAACCAAAACCACAACTAAAAACCACAAAACCAAAAAACAATCCAAAACCCATAAAACCTGCCATCAGGCAGAAAATGCATAAGTGCCTGAGAAAACTGGATAAAACCCCACCAGTTTTGTTTTAAATTCAGATACTAACATTTACACTGAAATGCTGAGCCGTAAGAGAATAGAATCAACTGAGCCTGTAAAAGGAAAATAGGCCACATTATTAGACAGCACTTTTAAAATTAGTTTTGATGTTCACTTAATTATATCCCCTTGGCTGAGTCAGGAAAACAGAACCTTGCCTTATTATTACCATTTCACATCGTTATGAAGGCCCTTGATTGGGTTCAGTAGATTATCTCAATGGGATCTGTCAAACAATGGAATAATCTTCATTTCAGTGAAAAAGCTCTCTCTCCCAAAGGCACGTTTTTTGATAAGTGGCTCTTTCATGTAGACACAAGCTTAGCAAGGCATTGAGTCATGTGTTCAAAATATAATGGCTTACATGTTTAACACAAAGTTAACATGGGAAAGGTATAGTGTACTTAAAAAAAATCTCCTTATTCCCGAGAAGGAAAAGAAAGATGGGGTGGAAGAGTAATATTTAATGCCAGCTCCACAGCAAGTACATCCACACACAGTATAATTATTCAAATTCTGCTGCCCTTCAGTAAGGTGGGGATCCAGGGAACTTAGGACAATAGATAACCTGGAGTTGCCTAAAACTGTAACTCTATTGGAAGAAAATTCCTTGATAAGTTTATCAAAATTATGAGCAATTTCTTCCAACACAGTTAGAACTTGAGCGTAAAATCAATCAAATCAGTGTAAGCAGGAAGGTGCATTTGTCAAAGCAGTATTACCAGCAAGGAAGCAAATTACAGCAAAAGTGCAGGAAACTGCACTTTCTTTGCTCAGAAAAGCTATAATTTGGCAAAGAACTTCAGCATGTGCCTAAATTATGAAGTACAATACATATGATGAAATCAAGCAGTGAGGTTGTTATTCCCCAGAATGTTGTAACTTAATTTCCTTCGTTTGTCAATTAACAGCGCATGGGAAAAATACTTTTTTAATCCAATAATAAATATATCCAGAGAAGTAGGAGTACAAGTGTGATTGGTACAAGACTTCTGGCTGTGATGTCCAGACCTCACAGAACTTGTACAACCACATCCATTTCTGATTCACCTGCGATTGAACACGCTACAGATCTGCCAATAGACCAGGGCGCCTCAGGCCTTTTGGAAACTCATTCTACATGAGAAACATGAAAATCCTGACTTCTCTTATTTATGATTTAAAGCAGAATCTCCAGAGCTTTGTCAAGGCTGAGAAACGTGCGCGCTTCAGGGCGTGTGGCCACCTCCAGCTAACAGAGGTCAGGAGGAACAACACTTCCCCCCTGGCACATTGTCCCATGGCACCAGGACTGCCTGTAGCATCTCAAGGTGTGTGCTATGGGCTACTGCCAAAGACAATTACCTGGCCCTTCTGTAATTCCTCTGTCTCTGCCCACCAGGGACACCTCCACGAGGATCTCAAAGGCAAGCAGCAACAGGACAAGAAGACACGGCCTCAAGCTGTGCCAGGGGGTTTCAGGTTGCACATCAGGAAGAATTTCTTCACAAAAAGGGTGGTTAAGCATTGGAAAGGGTTACTCAGGGTGGTGGTGGAGTCACCAGCCCTGGAGGTGCTCAAGAAATGACTGGACATGGCACTCAGTGCTGTGGTTTAGCTGACAAGGTGGTGATAGGACAAAGATTGGACTCGATGATCTTGGAGGTCTTTACCAACCTAGGTGATTCTGTGATTCTATGTCGGCTTTCAGGTTAAACCTGAAGGGTGGCAGGAAATGTAACTGTGCACTGGGAACTAGAACTGGAAATGTGGGGAAGACAACATAATGGGGAGGATAACCAAAGAGAAGGGAAGAAAGGAGATTTGGTGTGTATAGTGTTGCCCTTTATCTTTTTAAGTCAGTCCTGGAGTAGCCTTATGACTGTGAAGATGGCTAAGCAGAGTCCTCTGGACTCAGCTCTCACTGGTAATGTCCCTACCATCATACAACTTAGCTTCCCTGTCACCTCCAGGGCCCTAATTCCTGATTATACTCTGACACGTAAACATAAGAGAAATCCCAGGCTATTTTGCAATAAACCAGTCAGTCTTCTCCAAAACAACCCCTGGTTTCTCATGGGTAGTTTTCTACTATAAAACTCTTGCTCAGTGAGCAGTAGGTGAGATTTCACCAGGTTTGGCTCTCCTTGCCTTACAATGTGTTCTAGCAAGGTCACCCCTGGCTTTGTGTCTCCAGGGCACAGAGCCCAGTCGAGTGTAAAAGCAAAAGGTCTGTTCTGGAGGAGACAATTCTTGATCACCATAGGGAAGTTGTGGGCATAACAATGAGGGGAATAGGGAAAGGGATGAAAGAATGGCAGTAAATGGCTGAGGAAACACAGAAGATAATGGGATGTAAACCCCAGACCTTCTAATTTCTCCATGTACAGTGTCCCACTGTAAAACACCCGGTTCCCAGTTAAAACTCAGCACTGCAGCCCCTTTCCCCAGGGTGCTGACCTCCTATCTCACCTGCAGAAATTATGGCCAAACACAACAAAGCTGAACTCTGCAGGGCCAATATTTCTCGTGGAATGTTTACAGCTATAGTATGCTCCAGTCTGTCCCAGTAGAGCTGTGTGGAGCTTTGACAGAAGAAATCTGGGCCCAGTCCTCGAGAGTTCGTGAACCTTTCAGTAAAATTGGCCCCCAATCCAAAAAATCCTGGGCTCACATCCAAGAAAAACTCCAGCTCCAAGAACATCCTGCCTTACCATAGCTCCTCTACATCCATCTACCCAGATCATGCCAAGAAATGCTCGATGCTCTTTTCATCTGTGTTGTACACACAGAAGTGGTGAGGGATCTTGGTAGTAGGAAAACAAGTGAAAACAGAGGGGCCAGGTGTCTGCTAAAACCAGCTTGAAGGAGTCCTACTCCTCTCTAGTAGCTGGTTTAACAACTGGCTATTAGTTCCCATGAAATTACAGCTGCATTCCTAGGGACTTATACACTCCATCCACATCTGTTCTTGCACTGAATATCGAGGAAGAGGCAAGGAAGATTTTAGGCTTTTCCTCCCATTCTGCAAGCAGAAGGGCATTTGGCTTTTCATATTTGTCAGCCTACTCTGGGAAAATGACGTTCAAACACATGGCATGAACCCAGAGAGCCGCAAATAGAAAAAGGGATTCGATGGTGTGGGCCCTGGCAGACAATAGCTCTGCACAGGCATTGTTAGGACAGGCACGGCCAGCTCGCAGCTGCCAGGCTTCAGCTGGTTCCCACACAGCCCAGAAAAGGCTCTCATGTACACCCCTGGCCCTGCAGCAGTGCTGAGCTGCCAGGACCTCCCAGGGTATCTGACCCCTCGGATGCTGTAGGAGGTCACCAGAGGATGGACAACCCAAACTCTCCAGGTGGCTGCTGGGACTCTCTTTTGTAGCCCAGACAACCGATGTTGGCCCAAGCCCCTGATGTCATCAAATCATAGAATATCCTGAATTGGAAGAGACCCACAAGAATCATCAAGTCCAACTCCTGGTCCCACACAGGACAACCCCAACAAGCCCACCATGAGCCTGAGGGTGTTTTCCAAATGCTCCTTGAACTCTGGCAGCCTTGGGGCTGTGTCCTGTCCTGCCTGTGTGCTACCCTTGGAGCACTTCCAACTTCCAGGTATGTGTGAAATATCCACATTTTTCAACTCTCAGCAGTACAGAGAGCCTGACACACAGCAGGGAGGTTTCTACCCTGGAATGACAGTGTGCACCCAATCTCTGGAGTCTCCTTCCACCTCCTTTCAGGAATAGGTGAGGCACACTCGGGTGACTGAGCCACCCACTTTGCCACAGCAAAGGGCAGAGTGCTCTGTGCCAGGGTGTGAACTTCTTTCAACCCCAGGACACACAGCAAGTAGCTCAGGGGTTCACAAAGCACTGGTACATCAAAGAAACCACAACGTGGATTTTTTCAGGTTTAGTCAGAGAGGGTTAGACAAGCAGGCTGCTGTCATCTGCACTGCATTCCTGGCTGCTGCATGCTCAGTGAGCAGTGAAACTCTGCCCCTGATAGATGTACTAAGTGGGTAGGACAACAGCATAACAGCTTAGCACAACATCATTCTACAGCCTATACCACTGACATTGATTTTCCTTTCAATCAAGAAAAAGCAGGGGAAAACTCTGCTTCTACCACTGCCACCTCCAGGAATTTCCAATTGTCCATGCAGAGAAGCCTGTTATCATCACTTTGAAGATCATAAAGGAAGCAAAAATCCTGCTGTTGATTTGACAAGCAGTGTCAGCCCTCTGAGGAGCAGGTTCAGGTCTTCCTGACACCTCCCACTCCCTCTACAGCTCTGAGAATGTTGCTTGATCTCTCTGTGTCCTTCAGATCTGCCTCTATAAAACGAAGCTAATGCTGCTGACCCAGAAGGCTGTTGTAAGGAGAAAGGTCTTCGCTTATCTCTGTTACCACACAGAAAGAACCAAGAGAGAGCTTAAGAAGAGGAGAAGGGGGTTATGTTCTGCTCTGCTGCTTAATTGAATAAGCTGCTATTTGCAAGTAATTAGGGGAAAACACTCAAGTGTCTGTGAGTGGGGTGAAAGAGGAGAATTCCTCTAATTTACATCTTATTGCCACTGAGATAAATATGCTTTTCTCGTTCTTATCAAAATTATTAAAGAGACCTTCCTTAATAGCAATGCCTTTTAACTACTGTTATCACCTAATAATTAAACTAATGGGTAGCTAAAGCCTGGAAGTTTCACCTGCTTGTTTCATGAAAAAATCTTTCTCCCTGCAGCCTCCCATCCAGTCCCAATTACAAACTCCAGTTCTGCTGCAGATTGACCCAATATTGGAACTGGGAGAGGTTTAAGCCTGTTTATGAAGTGCATCCCTCCATCCATGACAGCATGATCCAGCCAAGACTACATCAGTGGTTGTCAGACTGACTGTAGCCCAGACAAAGCAGACACATCATGATTCCAGAAATCCAAGCTCAGGTACCTCCCCACAGGCTGCACTTTTCCCTCACATCCTCCTCAGCCCATGTCATTTGTATTCCAGCATTCATGTAAGTAATGCAAACGGTGTTTGGGGTTGGACATGTGCTGAATCAGCCACATGAACAGATATTTGATGACTGCACATGGTTTTGGATGAGGATCTATCAAATCCAGACTGGAATAAAAGAAAATTCAGACCCTCCCCAGGCTGATATCCCAGGCAGAAGTCAGATTTAGGATATCCACATGTAGGTGTTGGCTGTGTGATAGTGTTTGATCTCCCATCAAAATCAAGGCAGACCACAGGCAGCACTCAGATGCTTAGAACAGAGATCTCCAGTATCCCTCTGCCACTCCCAGGCAGTTTGGGTATCATGGGCCATGTGAAATCACCCTAGAAGTCCAGAAAATCAAGTCCTTTCCATGGTGAGCAGAGGCAGCTGGAGAAAGATTCACTCTAACACAGATGCCTTTGAGCTATTGATCCGGGAAGAGGTTGGTCACTCATAAGTTCTGGGCTATTTCTGTCTTGCCCATAGAGATTTTTGGATGCTGCCAGGCATGTCAGCACTGGGCATCTTAATTTGGTAAATGAATCCCACCTTCGTGGTGTAGTTTGTACTAGCAAAAAAAAACCCAGCATAAAATGCTTCCAAAAATGAAATCATACCCAGTGTCAATGTAAATGATTTCATGAGGTATAATGCTGGTAAAAAACCCCATCCTTTTGGGTCAGTTTTTCTTTCTTTTCTCTAAGCAGAATTCCTGCCTGACATTTTAAGCCTGCAGGAGTGCATTAAATAGCAGCACAGCACTTAACTAATTTTACATTTATATTGCCTCTCGCCTGTGTTTGCTGCATGGGATGCTCACTCTGCTCCTTGCCAATAAGCCATTCAGAGAAGCAGAACCACAGTAATGATCAGGAAAAAAATAAAAGCTAGTCAATAATAACCTCAGTGGCAATTTCATTATGAGAAATTCACTCGCTTCTTTATTTGTGCCTGGGAGCTCTCGTTGTTCTTATTATGAATCCTCCGGCATGAAAAGTGGATGTAATTTCTAATTTAAATAGAATTTATATAACCCTCCAAATATGAATCTTCATGAAATGATAAAGCAGGGCTCTAATATTGTGTTTTGAAGGGCACCACATGTTGTGAATAATGTTGTAGATGCATAATTGAACAGGCAGCACTGGCTTTAACGGGACAGAAATGGGACCCCTTCGAGGTGCCTCACCAACTCAATGTAGCTCCACACTACCATGGAGCGGACAGAGGATCTGTGCTCCTGCAGAAGACACATTTCACTAACCCAGGTTGCTCAATGCCCCATCCAAACTGGACTTGAGCACTGCCAGGGATGCCTGTGTTGGAAGGGACCTACAAAGACCAAGATCGCCTCAGTGTTTTGTGGAATGTGCTGTGGTGTAGATGATGCCTCATCCTGAACGTCTGAAAGAGTGACACCTATAAACCTAGAAACTACTGACAGACATGAGACTCTCCCAGGAATGAATGGAGTTTGCTCAACTGTTGCAAGTTATCTAAAGACGTTTCTTGCTCTGACATGACACACCAAGCCCTGCTACAGAGCTCGTGTGGACACCAGTGTTGGCACCCTTTGCACACCACAAAGCAATGTGGCATCTCTCTCACTTAGCAGAGGACCAATAAGGCACCAGAGCCCTGCTCAAAGGATTCCCAGACCTTTAAATACGGCATAAAATATGATCTAGCTTGATCACTTGACAAGGTTAAAGCAGGAAATTATTTATTTATTTGAAGATAGACTTGCATCTCTGTGCTAGAGTTTGCAGAAACTGTGATGTCAGATTTTACTTCAGTTTTGCAGAATAAAGACCTTCCTTCATTGTTGCAGTATTTCAGACAGCTTCTGTCTCTTCTCCTCTCCTAAGTGAGGTGGAACCTTCATCCATGGATTCTCTGTTTTTCACACTAAAGCAATTTGAGTGTCAAATACAAGTTCTGAAAGTGTCTTTTATGTCCTTCTTTTTAAATCCATCCCCTGCCCTGCAGTGACAAGGAAGAGGTGTGGTACAAAGGTTTCAAGATCATTTAAAATACCATTTCCCAGCCTCGCTCACCTCCTCATGGTCATTTCCTTCCTATTTCCTACTGTCAGTGCTGTGTTTCTATCTGACTTAGCACCTGTCCAGGCCCACCTCCCTGTGTCTGTGACAGCTGCCTGAAACACATTTGTAAAACTCCTGAATGTTAAAAGAACTATTAAACATAATTCTGCTCACTCCTACAAGGAGGACAAGGACACAGGGACTTGAGCCATTCCTGTAACAGGGAATTCCTGTGTCTGGGAAGGCAGATCCTCTGTGAAGGCTAAATAAATCCTAAGGTGCGTGAAGAAGTAAGCAGGACTAAGAAGTGGTTTTAACTTCTGTGCTGTGATCTCATGTACAGTTTGGGGCAACTGGGCTGAAAAAATATTTTAAAGCCTAAATTAAACACTACTCACATTGTGAAAGAACTGTGGAAAGATACTTTGGAGAAGGTTTTGGGGAACTGGTCACACAGAGGATGAGGCTGATTTGGTCCTTACAGTGCAAACTGAAGTTATTATTTAACAAAGCACAGGAAGAAATGGCAATAAGCTGGTTTGTCAGACAATATGCCACTTCCTCTTCAACCCTACCTCCAGCATTTAAGCAGAATCACTACCTAAGAAACCAGTGTACCCTCATTTAAAAATTAAAACAAATCCTCTACTGTATTTTCCCCAGCAAAAAACATTGTTAAACCACCATTCTTCTGATCCTGGGCAGCATTCAGAGCTCTGGTATGACAGAAATAACTGTGAAGCAAGTGATGGAGAGTCAGGACCCTCGAGGGGAAGGGTTTGGGAACTACCTCTGGGATTCAGAAGGGTGAGCAGGCCTCCAGCATATGGCTGAAGTAATTGCTCTCACTTCCTTGCTTCACAGAGCAGTTCAGGATCCCAGCATGGCCTCCCAGCACAAAGGAGGAGAAGCCAGAGCACAAAAACCATATTTCTCTTTTATCTCAGAAAAGAAGAGCACGTGATTTGCACAGTCAGCATCCAATGGGCATCACTGACATGAAAACCAGGTCATTGCCAGGTTATGCCAGAGGTTAAGGTGAACTTGATGCTGGATGATGGACACAAAAAAAAAAAAAACCCAAAAAAA
>VXAD01002024.1:108331-135580 GCA_013399195.1 Dicrurus megarhynchus
AACAAAAAAAAAAAAAAAAAAAAAAAAAAAAAAAAAAAAAAAAAAAAAAAAAAAAAAAAAAAAAAAAAAAACACCAAAAAAAAACCTTGAAATCAAAGGTCTGGTATGGTTGAATTTCTCTGTCCTGGGAAAAAGCAGTTCCTGGCAAGAAGAAGTTTTTCCAGTGTACTGGCATGCGAATTAACCCCTCCCTCTAGAAAACACTTTGTCTTATAACCTAAGTGAAAAATTATCAGTTCCATGGCTGGAGTGATGCCAAAATACACTTTAATGACAGGTAAAAAACTATCAGGAAGAAAAAAAAACTTATCTCTATCATATACAGAGGGAAATGGTGGCAAGGAAAGAGCCTGCTAGGAGCTCAGGGGGGCAGGAGCTGGAGCTCAGGGGTTTGTGACTGGCAGCTTTTCTGCCTGCCTGTGCATCTCTCATGGCCCAGACACTTATGGTGTAAACTAAATTTCCAATGAAAAGAAGAAAAGCAGTTAAGTATCTTTCATCAAAAAGCTCAAGAAGGGGACAGAGCCCAGAGATCTGAGCCAAAAAACAAAAAAAAAATCTATAAAAGTGAAATCTTCAGAGATGACCCCACAAGTCTAGCACTCATCCACATGAATCTGCTGAAATGTGGCAATTTTTGTTATGGAGGAGGTGGGGACCGGAGAGAAGAGGGAGAAGGGAAATCCCTGACTGTGAGTGGCTCATTGATGCCAAGCAGTGGGGTGGGATCACCCACCAGCCCCCCCGAGCTGAATCCCCACTGCAAGGACAGCCCAGATCTCCAAGACCTGAGGTCCAGCTCCCACTGTTTGATATCTCCATCCTGCCAGCCTGATGCTGAGATTTGCCCAAGCTCTGTTGACTGCAGGAGCAGGAAAACAACCTGGGAAGGGATGGAGATGCCTGAATTATAGAGCTAGATCAACCTCACACTTTGAGGGGGTTGATCTGGGTGTCTCTCACTCCATCTCCAAACAAGAGATGCTAAACATCTTGCCCTACATGACCAGAACAATAATCACGTTGACTAAACATTCATATGGTTTTTATTGGATCATGATCAGCTTTTGGGTCTGGAAATCTATATCAAAGGTAGTTTCTGCTTTCATTGCAAAGGCTTACTTGGCAAAAGTTAATTTGGCTAATTAAAGGACGAAAAGGAGAGCACTCCCCCTCTTACTGGGCAATAAACTGAGGGTAGTGAGTTAGTAAAACAGAAAAATAGCTATAAGGGGGGAAAGAGATGGTATTTTTTCAGCTTCCCATCTTCATCTCAGAAGAAGGCCCTGCACTGCTGGCTAACCAGAACTCACCCAGGGATGATGGATGGTTACACACTTCCCCACACTTCTTCTCTTGAACCCATCCAACAAGCCCCACAACCACAGAGAAACTTCAACAGGCCTCCCCTGTATGCTACTCATCAAATCCATCCTACAGCTTCTGTGCCTTTCTTCATCCCTTAAATACTCTGAGCCATGACCACCAACACCTGGCAAAGGAGCAAAAGGAGGCTATGCCTGCTGGGTCAGCAGTGAAACCTGCTGGAAAACAGATGAAAATGGAAATCAAACCAGCAGGCACTCACCCACTCACACAGTGTTGTGAAACTGGAGGGGGAAAGGTCTTCCTGGGGAAGGTGAAGGCTGTGCAGGACCACCCTAAGAAGTGCCCAGCAAAGGATGTCCCCTAAAACAGGTCTGCCCACGCTCTGCGGGGTAAGAACTCACACCCCCCAGGCATCAGCAGCTCTCCCTGCACGGAGCAGGCTCCCAGGGGAGGATGTAAACCCCGGGCACGGCGCGGGTGAGGCTCTGCCCTTGGCTCCAGGTCCTTGGGTTCGGCCGCAGACGGCAGCGAGGGTGGGCAGAGCAGTTTCACACGACCTTCCTCCCTGAACCAAAAGTGCTGACGTCCACCCAGCCTGATCCTGGGCACGGAGCCAGGGCCTGCCTGTGAAAGTCTGTCCCCCTTCCAAAACACATCAGCTGGAATTGCTGAATCCCTGAACCTGCTCCAGGACCAACCCCGGGCTGTGGTTTCACCTACATGTGAACACAACCCGATGCACAGTTCTCCAGCAATAACCTGAAAACCCCCACTACACCTCTGAAATAGGGCTGTGGAGACAAAAAAACACCTTGCAGATTCACTAGGGCAATCCATAAATAAGACTTAAAATCAAGTACTGGCATCCTCATTTTATAGCCCAAACCCTGTCTGTCCTATACAGTCAGATTTTTCTCTTTTCTTGTCTTCTGTTAGTCTTATTTTCCACCTGAAATAAATAAGGAAATCGTTTCTTTGAGAGTTGTCCTTATGTCTAACAAGATACCTGGATCTCCATATCAAGGGACTGGTTCTTATTTCTTGGAGATAACAAAAAAATTACCTGGGGAATTCTGATTTACATTCAGCAGCTCGTGAGAAACCTATTGATAAAAATTAAGAAATATTCAAGGAAGAATTGGACAGATTGTGTCTGAGGCTTATCTCTACACCCGAATGTAGGTGTAAAAAATAAACAAAAACAATAAAAGCCATTCCATCTGAACAGAGATAGAGACAGGCTTCTTCTGCAGCAAGAAAAGCTATTACTGTAGTTATTATTTAGAGAATCAGAGAGGTTTGTGTTGGAAGGGACCTTAAAGGTCATCTCATTCCAATCCCCCTATCATGGGCAGGGACACCTTCCACTAGATCAAATTGCTGTCTCTGGAGAAAAATAAACAGTACTGAATTTCAGAATAACTTTGCAAAACAACATTTCGAATAGTGCTTTAGCCTCTCTCTGCTTATGGGCTGGAAGGAAATGAGTTTAAAGGAATCTGATAAGCTGATAACTGCCTAACGCCAATTCATTCCTCCCTCCAGCACGGGTCCTTTCATGAGACCTCTGTGCATTGGAGAAGGGTCAGAACCAGCTGCCATCCCTTGGCTGATAGGCTAAACCCTCTTTTCAGTGAGGAGTTTAGTCCCAGATCTTCTCCCTTATGGAGCTGCAAGTATCTTCTGCAAGATTAAAACAATTTCTAGGGGAGATTTTCTAAGAGAAATTAATTTTCTTGGACCATAATTTGTCCTTGGGAAGATGAGCCTAGTCTGGGGGCTTTCTAGTGGAGAGGGCAGGGGTAAAGACATCCCAATGCAGAAGGTCTGAACAACAGCAGTCAATTGGCTCAATTATTTCTTGAAAGTCATAGAATCACAGAATGGTTTGGGTTGGAAGGGACATTCAAAGACCATCTAGTTCCAGCCCCCTGACAGGGACAGGGACACCTTCCACTAGACCAGGTTGCTCCAAGCCTCATCCAACCTGGCCTTAGACACTTCCAGGGATGGGACACCCCCAGCTTCTCTGGGCAACATGTGCCAGGGCCTCATGACCCTCAAAGGAAAGAATTTCTTCCTAACATCTAATCTAAATCTAAATCCATCAGGACCGTGCTCATAAAAGGTGGCAGCAGCAAGGAGCGAAGGTCTTGGGAATCTGGGAAGGCACAGAGGGAGGAGTGTCCAGGGAGGACTGCTGGCACTCCAGAGAGGTACAGTGGTGACTGAGGATGAAGGCAGACAGGATTTGTCACATCACAGCCATGAGCTGTGACCTCTTCCCAGGCAAGCCCTGGACAGGAAGATACCAAAGCTCTCGGGACAAACTGGGAAAATTACCTCAACTCCAGCAAGAAGCTTGAATGGGTGAGGGAAGGAGCAAACCAGAGAGGATGTTTTCAAGGCTGGAGAAGAACCATCTCTTGAGGAGCCAGGGACGTGTCTGCTCTCCAGTGGGATGGCTCTGCACCTTCCTTGTCTTCCCTGGGTTTTACCAGCACAGACAAGACCCTCCAAACCCCTCATGATGTAAACTCAGAGGATTCAGGACTAAGGTCATGATTTTGGGGCATGAAGACGTTCAGGTCTGAAAAGAGATGGGTTATTTACAAGGAAAATGAAACAACCATCTCCCTGCTCAACCTTGTTTTTTCTCAGGGAGGCAGATGTTTGATTCCAGGATTTTGGCAGACATTTGTGCACCAGAGGTGTGAAGAGCACAGAAAAGAGAGAGCAGACAGACAGACATTTACACTGAATCTCAAGTATATTTGCCTGGTGGGGGCGTAGCACATAAAAGAATTTCAGCAAAATGCCATAGGCTGTTAATTAACTGAAAAACTAATTTTATAGAAAATCTTTCATACTTTTGGAAATAAGTAGCAACCCTATTTAAGGCTGCCTGTTCATAAACAAACCCATGTCAGTGGAAAATGTTCAGATTTATATGAACCCTAGGATTTACATGGTTTATTAATGATCAGCAATGTCATATTTATCAACCTATGGGCCAAGAAAGAAATAAACTGATGGAAGCTGAAACCTGTGCTTGGTTGTGCTGACTGCTCCCACCGTGGTGACTGGCATTCCAGTCAGCCCCAGACACTGAAAAATCCTGAGTCAGGCCTTAAAACCCACATACTCCGCTTGAAAACCACAAGGGAATTTGACATTTATGAACAATAATAACAAAAACAGCAGCAGCAACAACCTTGGTGTTTTACCCTTGGCTTTCTGCTGTATTTCCAGCTTGTATTTCTCAGCTAGAATTTACTTTTGATCATGAAGCCTGAGAATATAATGGGTTAGAGGGTCCGAGGAGTTGGATGTATCTAACAGTAAAATTACACAACAGCATTGTGCTTGGCATCTTTACAAAGCAGGAATATTTCTATTTTCTGAACTTACCTAGACAAATTTACCAGACATCTTTCCTCTTCAGCATCTAAGGGACTTTATGGGGCAGTGAAAACTGAATTAATAAACCCAGATAAGAAGCAATAAATGATTGGCTTGAAAAAAAAAAAAAAAACATACTTGTCTTTCAAAATATTGGAGCAGTAAAAACCAGCAGGGAAGAATTAAGCAACTTTATAGATGATTTCAGTCTGTGGGCCTTGGGAGAACAGGGGTTTGCATCCCAATGACCTTCTGCACATGAAACATTTATAGACCCCTTCTTGTGTATGTGCATTTGGGCATTTTTAGTTGTGTCCTTCTCTCAATTTATTCAGTTTTGCCTTGAAAAGGCGGAATAAGAGAGCAGCAATGGGAAAGCCAAAAATACCCTTGATTTTCATTTTCCAAAAATGGCCAGTTTGGAGGCAAAAAAAAAATGTTTTGTTTGGTGGGTTAAGGCAAATGTCCCATTTCGAAATTTAAAAATGCTGTTTCCAATCCAAACAAACCTGCTGGCATTAGGAATTATGTGATTGGATTGTGCAAGTCGAACGTGTCTCAGCGGACTGAGGGGCAAAGGGAGCAGCTTTGGGCATGTTCAGGGCTACGGTCACAGTGCTGGCCTCTGTCCCTTTCTCCCTCCCTCCTTCAACAACCTTCAGTCTGCTGCCTCAGTTTCTCTCGATGTAAAACACACTGAAAATAGCAACTCTCCTCCCAGAGGAAGCACTAAGGAGTAATTAACTAATGCTTGCAAAGTGCCAGCCAGCACTAATCACTATCATTATGCAGGAGAGGAGCAGTCAGGGTTTGCTTTGGTCCTAATGGTGCTTGTTTTCCTGGACTCGATGAGCCACGGCATCAATGAGCCACTGATGGGGCTGTAAGTGACTCCTCAAGGCACTGCAGCAGGTTCTGAAAATATAAACATTAACAAATTAATTTAGCTTTCCAACAGCCTCTGGGAAAGTGAAGGCTCCAGCCTCCCTCACAATGTGGCATGCTGGGGAAAAGGGAAAGAAAAGTTGTTCCCAATATTCCAGGCTGAAAAAGAGCCTGGGTTGAGCTGCACATCCCCATTCCCCTTTTGATTTGCCAATCCAATGTGGTCACACCAGCATAGCGGTGGCTCTGGTGCAGCACCTGGAGCCGTGCCCTTGGAGAAGGAAACTGGGAATGGGGCCAGGCTGGTGCAGGAAGGATGGGGAAAACCACCTGATTTTCAAAGGAGGGAAAGAGAAGGAAGAACTTAGCCTAAGGAGCAAGAGTCAAGGCGTTCCCTGTACTTTTTGGCCAAAAATCTGGCCAAAAACTGGGAATGGTTTATGGAAGAATCAGAGATAGTGGAACAGGAACTTCTGGTGCATACAGGCTTTCCATGAACACAGAGGTTTTACAAAATAGACAATCCAAGCTATGATGTGCCCAAATAAAGATTTGTCTGCCTGAGAGAGCAACAGCTTCTCTGTCATGATCAGTTTTCACATCAGGAGAGGCTGCTGGGTCAATATCAACTAGAAATTGTTGACAACCCCTCCTGCAGCAGGGGGGGTTGTAACTAAATGATCTTTAAGGTCCCTTCCAACCCAAACTATTCTATGATTCTATAAAATTACAGTGGGGTCCAGAACACGCTGTTGTTTGCAATCTGCAGAGATTAACCCTCTGCAGGGCCTTTCCCAAAGGATGCTCCAGAGGTGGGCATCCCTCATGGCCACGACACCACCGGAGCCTGCAGACTGACAAAAGGCTTTCTTCAGCTTTGAAAGAGGAACAGCCATGTTCAGGCCAAGTGCAGGCTGGGAACCTGAGCTCAAATTTAACTGCATTTCCCAATTTAGACAATTGAAGGGAAATAGACTTGCTGATTGCTGGCTATCTGTGAAGACCTAACAAAGCAGGGAGATGGGAATAGTCCTTGGCCTGGATATATTCCAAGGCAGTAGCAGTAAAGACAAAGAGCTATTCCCACAGGAAGAGACAGTGTGAAGGATCCTCTTGCACAGTTCTTTCCTCTCTGGCAACAGTCTCTCGAGTTAAATATTTATATATATATATATATATATATATATGCATTCATGTACATACCCTCACAAAGCAAGGCCAAAAAGTCAAATCTTAGTGTCTGAAAAGTGGATCTAATCAAGTAAAATACCTTCAACCTTGAAAATTCCCTTACAAGACTTTAAAAATGTTTTATTTCAAAGTACAACCTCAGTTTCTCAAGTACAAAGTCACTTATAGATTAACATTTCAAGTATAAAGCCTTTGAAGTCCCTTTTCAACTTCCCAAAGTGTTTTGAAGATGGGAGGGTTCAAACTTACAAACTCCTGGGAAAGAAGGTGCCCCTTTAGTACCAGATGGGCCTGATCATCCTGTTCACTCCAAAAACCCTACAGTTAGTAGGATTATTTGGAAAACCCAGCCTGTGTTACCCCAATAAGACATTAGATGTCACCCATGCACTGCATTTACTGCCTGTCCCCCTCTCCTGGTCCCCACAGGGGAAAGTAACAGCCCGTTCCCTCCCTCACCCCAGGACTGGTGATTCAAGCTGGGGTGATCACAGGATGTCACACCGGGGAGGCACCTGGAGTGCCAGGAGAGATGCCCACAGCCTGGACCTGATCACTCAGACTGGAAGAGGTGGGATAGGAGAAGTATCCACGCCCCCATGGCCTTGCAGAACAGGGGTGGGTCTTTGGCTATAACCCAGCAGAGCCAGGACTCAGGAGATGGTCCAAGATGCAGATGTTTAACTCGGTGCTGTCCCAGACCCGTGCCAGCCAGCACTGCCCATGTCTGGGCAGCCTTGGGGGGGCTTAAGGATTTGGAGACAAGTCCCCACTAGGATGCACCCCTAATTTAGCAAGAAGAGAGTACAGCTGTGTGGAATTTAGATGTTCTGTGCCACATACACGTCCATGGCCAGGAAATGGGTCCCCAGAGGAGAGTGGAGCCAGACATGGCACAGAGGTACAGGGGTCAGCCCCATGTTTTAGGGCAGCCAGGGTGCTCTGCACCCCCGACCCGTTCCCCTGGCTCAAGGTCTCCTTCACACGCCCTCTCCTCCAAGCACTGCTTTGCCCTCCTGTTCCCTTGCTAAAGGAGGGGAACCAAAACCCTGGGAGGGTGGCCACGAGGCTGGAAAGCTGGGATGGAGCCAGCTGAGCAGCCCCACGCTGGGAACCACCCCCAGTGCCACTTGGGCACTGTCCCAGCCCTACACCAACTGGGGCAGGATCTCCCTGAGGCCTGACCAGGGCCGGCAGGAGGAATCCCATGGATCAGAGAAGGAGGTCGACCTCATTAAAGCCATGGAAATCCCCTTCCACATTCCTGGCTGTGGTGTTTCCTCTCTTGCAAGAGCGTGAGGCGGTGGCAGGCGGGGGGAGGCACTTTGGGGAACATGTTTACAGAACTCCTGCCAAACCACAGGAAGTCCCAGCTCCTGGAGATGAAGAATGGGAGGAGGAGGAGGCAGATGTGGCCAAGGCTCTGTCAACTCCTCTCCACTGCCACTGGCAAACAAAAGCCAGAGCATAGCAGCGCTGTTGGGCCTGGCCATGTGGGATGCAGGAAAGCCTGGAGTGTTCTCCCTTTGTTGTTTTATCTCAGAGCAGCTCAGCAAGTGAAGTTCACCAGCAGAGGGGGAGAAAAGCACCTGGGAGATAGGTAATTGTTCTGCACCCATCTAGTGTTGAGCACACCACAGTGTGCTTCTGGCTGTGGCAGTTGAGAACAGACTCATAAATGTGATCCAACAGCTCACTGTGCAGAAAGGTGACACTCAGTTGCATTAAAATAATTTTTATGATTGCTAAACACTGTTCATCTGTTGCATCCTGTTTAGGCACCCAAGGGATGCCACCTTGTGCAGTTCTCCTGGGTTCTCCCTGATAGGTTGGCAGCAGAGGAGTCCAAGCACACAAGGACTCTAGTGGAAGGTGTCCCTTCCCATGGCATGGGAGTTTGAACTACATGATCTTTAGCGGTCCCTTCCAACCCAAACCATTCTATGATTCTATTATTTTATGAATCTGCTGCCTTTCTCACCACCCCCAGCCCCAACATGCCACTTGTCCAGTGAGGCTATCAAAGGTTTGGGCAACAGCTTGAAGATGCTCTTCCTTGAAGGTGTTAGACACCCTTACAAATACATCCTGGAAGGGCAAAGATCTCTTGAGACCAGGCACCATGGGGGTCTCCTCTGCTGACACCACCTGAGCAGCAGTTCCACAATTCAGTATGTTTCACATTCCTTTTCATTGCATTAGGGACAAGAGCCTTACAGCAGCCAAGGATGTTTCTTTATCTCACACAATCTCACAGCCCGGTGGCTTTGGTTGCATCCTTGGTGAAGACCTTGCACTCATAATGGCTTAATGGCTTTAACCTGAAGGAGGGTAGGTTTAGATTAGATATTAGGAAGAAATTCCTTACTGTGAGGGTGGTGAGGCCCTGGAACAGGTTTGCCCAGAGAAGCTGTGGCTGCCCTATCCCTGGAAGTGTTCAAGGCCACGTTGGATGGGGCTTTGAGTAACCTGGGCTAGTGGAAGGTGGGACCAATGGGAGGGGGTTGGAATGAGATGATTTTAAGGAAGCTTCTGATCCAAACCATTCTGGGATTCTGTGAGAGGTATCTACAGAGAAGCACTACCCACCATTCAAAGTACTCATCACAGCTGCTCCCTGTCCTCATCATTTCACTTGTTTGATGAGGACAGACACTCCACGCCCGATTTATCTATCAACATCTGCAGGGGTACAGACAGGCAGAAAAACAACCTCCCTACCAAAACATTGCCTCATACTGCTCTAGCCAGTTAGAACTGCAAATTAATTCATAACAGACTGAATTTTGGACCTAAAGAAAAATAAAAGTTCATTTACTGGACATGCTATTTCAAAATGAACAATATATTCTTGTTTAATAGCCACTAAAGAGACAGATTTAATAAAAGAAAAGAGCAAAGTTTCCAAGAGGTTTCAGCTGACAGTGAATACCATATTGAACAAAGTCAGGAAGAGAAGTTATTGTAGTCTATATAATTAGTCCTTCCCTCCAGCCCTGTTTGGCAACCACTTTATCAAATTACAGATGTCCAGACTGAATTAAGTGTTGCTGGAATACCTTGCAGTCAAAATCTTTGCGCAGTGTTCATTATCATTAATTAAGTGTATGTGATCCCAGTTCCCAGAAGAATGTCCTTTTCTATTAGCAGAACTATATTTAAACTCAGGAGAATTCAGCATACATTTTTAATAGAAATTCAACAGACAGTATTGACATTTCTTTTTAGTTTACAGCAGCCATTTTACGTCACAAAAACCATCATGATGACCCAGGGAGATTGTGCTTCTCCTCTTCAGCTAAAAACCCCAGTTCTTTAAACCTTTCCTCCTAAGGCAGATTTCTGAGATCTTTCTATCACCCTGTTCTAGACATAGAACCAGAAATACCTTGCAGCAGTTCTAAGTAGTAAACTCTGATTTTACTACTAGGTGATATGCTTGTTTACACCTCCCAGTATGTTCTTTACTCTCTCCAGAGGGTGGCTTTCCTGACTCACACTGCCTGTAACCCATCGCCCAAACTGGTTGCTCCCCATTCTGTCTTTCTGCAGGTGAATGTTCCTGCCTCATTCCACCCCACGCGCCTCCCGAGTGAATCTCACCCCGCTTTTGAAAGGCCGTTACTCCACAAACTGAGGCCACCCTCCATCCTAATCTCATCCTCCAGTGCCTTTCTCAGTCCTTCCCAAATCTGCATGCCCTGTAGATTGAATAATCCTCCTCTGGATTCATCTATCCACCCTGCAGACCCATGTTCACCATCACTATCCCTCTCAGAAGTCCTGTCAACAAGCATCTGAGTGGTGCTTTAGCTGTTTTAGATCACTGATGAAAGCCCTGCTGGAGCCAAGGCAGCTACTGTATTTCTCCTTTCCAGAACAACTCCCACAAAGAGAATTTGATTGATCCAAAAGTTTCCTCTCGACCAGTCCCTAATGGCTGATACTCATTTCCTTGGTTACCTGTCATGTGTTCATAAAATGGTCATTTAATTACCTGTCCTTTGCTTGTTTTTTGTAAGAGTGTTTCCTACGCTGTTGACTCCCATTTTACTGTACAGGCACTGTGCACCCAGTCTCGCTCTGTCTCATCATCCCTGATCCTCAGCATGAAACAGCCCTGTTAAAGGTCACTAAGGGGGAAAAAGTCTCCCCAAAACATATCTGCTAAACATTCCCAGTATCTTCAGTGAGTGTTGGGGTGCCATTCCTAATCTGAGTCCATCAGACCCTAAAATAACACTTTAAGCACTCAAGTAACACATCACCAGCTTCACCACAGGTCTACAGAGTTTTGGCTCTAACTCATAACATTGTGGAGACTAAATGTCTCCATCCATGGGTTAAAAAAATGCTGGTGATGCTTATCTGTTCCAAGGAACACCTGTGAAATGGATTCACACATTAAAACAACTTGTGTTCACCTCGTTGGAGAACCCAAGATTTCTTCAGCGCTTCCCAGCCAAGCCCATACCCCTGTCCTCCTGGGAAGGAAAACATTCCCACGAAGGTTGGGCTGAGAAGCAATGAGAAAATCCAAATGCAATGAAGAATTTACTCCCTCCAGCAGCATCCCACAGGGTTTTTGTGTGGGAGCTTGTTCCTGATGTTCTTGAGTTGCACCTGATGATGCAACTGAGACCTGTGCTAAGGTGGTCTCACGGGACTTTAAAACACACTTGACTGAAGCACCTCCATTAAAAGCCACTCCCTGGGATCCTTATATAGCCAAAGAAATGGCAGAACCTCACTCCTGGGGGTCTTTAGGGATTCTCAAGGTAGTGAGCATTAATCCCTGTTAGTGGGGATAGGGGTTCTGTACCATTTTGGGGTAAGTTGCTCACAGATACAACAGGGAGGAATCAGAGCTTGCATTTCTCTCCCTGCTCAGCTGAGACCATCTTCAGACTGTTCATCTCTCCTGTGTGAGATAAAATTCATTCCAAAGCCAGTCCCTCCTTGCCAGGAGATGGAAGTGGTCCAATGCAAACAGGACAAGTAAACCAGCTAACGCAGGCTCTCTGTCAGTCAGTCAGCCTTCCCTCTGAAACAAAAAGCAAAGCAAGTCCCAGAGGTCTCTCCCACTCTGAGCACGGCTTTACAATTATAAATTATCCCAAGATTATCTCTGTCCCCAGCGCTGCTGAATTCACCTCTGCTGTGTTTGCTGAGGGATTAATTGCTGCATTGGCTGCACTGCAGGACAAAACCTGGGGATGCAGCAAACTCCTAATTGCCACCATCATTCAGCAAGGGGTGATAAATTTAAAGCCAAATACACAGGAAACACTTTTTGGTTTAGCACAGTCTGCAATTAGCCAGCACAGACCACTGCTGGGAAGGGAATCAAGGCAAACAAGACCAGGCATCCAAAGGATGTGAGCGAGAACAGGGATTAGGGTGGCACTGGGTAAAACAGCAATGCCCAGAGCTGAGCATCCTGGCATCAGCAGGCACCATCCAAGGACAAACAGGTGCTTCTTGCTCTTCCCACATCCTAGCATAATGTTTGATAGTGCCTGGATGCAACATCCTTCTTATTCCTTGATGCCCTCCACTCCCACACTGTCACGAGACTGCATTGGTGCCAATTTCTAGGACTCTGCATTCAAAAGAGATGCTCCAGGACAGCCCTCCCATCCCACCTCTTTCCCTGATGGACTGCACATCTCACATGGGGAAGTATGGAGATATCTGAGGAGAAAAGATACCCAGAAGTCTGGTGCCATTGCAGAGCACTGGGCTTGCTTTCCAGATTGAAGTCTCTGGTTCTGTCCTGGATAACCTGCCTGAGTGTGAAGAAAGGAGAAGCTTCACCTCCAGCAGAAAAATCTCCCACTTGCAGAAGTCACCCACAGCCTCACCATCCTCATCCACGGTGGGAACAAGCAGCAAACACATCGCTCCTGACTGAATCTGGGCTGGATCAGAGGAAAGCTGAGATCCATGGGATTGCAGGAAGGCCCTGGACACCAGCACTGCTGTCATCCCACTCTGGTGCTGTGGGACTTCCAGGCACATGGAAATGTGGTGAGAGCTCCAGACCCAGAGGCTCAGATGAAACACCAGAAGCTCCATTGCCCTGAGTGGGACCAGGCTGGAAATCTGTCAAGCTTTCTCATGAGATTTCCTCTCTCTCCCTCCTGGTTCTGTTTGGACTGGAAACACCATGAGAATAACTTTCCTCCTTGCATTTCAGCAGTTTTGCTTCCGGGCCTGGGCTAAACAAGGAAGTGCAGAGGCGTGGGAACCGAGGGGAGACACAAACACATGGGAGCGCGGGATGAATGGCTCCAAATCCCTACATGCAACTCACTGCCTCCATCACAGGGGTTCTCCTGCCAGCTGAACTCCTCTGCATGGATATCCACTTTCAGGTGGAGGTGGTTATCTGTGGGTCAGATCCTTCTCTCCCTTAGGCAGCAAAGCAATCCCAGGAATAACTCAAATTTTACTGTTGTGAGACAAGAACATTTGGACCAGGATCTTGATGCTTTTTAAAGACACATCACCCAGCCCACAGCAGAGCACTTGGACACAGAGCCCAAACCTCGAAACCTCTGTCCTTCTGTGGTAAAAGGGTTTGACTTCTTGATGCACTCATCATCTCATCACCCTGAAAACAAAGTCCATTTCAGGTGTGGAGTACCACAAACCACTTCATGGGAGGCTGACCAATTCCTCTAGGATCCAAACTTCTTCACTACTCCATGCTTTCAGTATGGCATCTACTGACAAAACAAGTTGTGCCCACAGGAGCAGGTATGGCATGTAGGGATGAATAATGATCCTATCACCACATACATATTTCTGGATAAAATTCCAGCTTCACCACAGCCTAACGCACCACCCAACATGTGTTTACACCAAACAATCAGTAACTCAGAGCTACAAAGAATGAGGAAATGGGAAGGAGTTTTTCCCATCCCAAGCAGCTTGCAATTTAAAGCATGCTCTTTCCCATAAGTCTCCACCAGACTGGGATGGAAATCTCTTTGGGATTATGTGGATCTATTCAGCAGTTCAAAGGTTAATTGGAGCTACACCAGCATTATGAGCAGAAAGGAAGGGACACTTTCTAGCAGCAAAGTCATGTATCTACTGAGCACATCCCTCTGGAGCATTCATCATTATTTAATTATCACTGTACTACTAGCTCACACGAATTAAAGTATTCAAGGTCTCTTAGGCTTTGTGGAAGAATAAAACCTTCTGGGTTTTTTAAGGACTTCAAAACAGGAGATGGTGGAGCATCCTCCTAGCCTGGCTGGCCCTGTCTCTGAGCACTTGGGGCAAACAACTGAACTTACTTGGCTACAGCTTCTAGGCAGGACTGACCCAGACCACAGGCAAAGAAGTTCCAGGTGAGTGAGTCTCAAGGACCTGCAGACAGCACTGGCATGAGCCAGGAGAGGACTCAGAAGACTCTCAAACTAGAGAGGCCATTTAAGAGGCTTTAATTTGAAAGAGATTAGGTTTAGATTAGACATTGGGAAAGAATTCTTTACAGTAGGGATGGTGAGGCCCTGGCACAGGTTGCCCAGAGAAGTTGTGGATGCCCCACCCCTGGAAGTGTTCAAGGCCAGGTTGGACAGGGCTTTGAGCAATCTGGTCTAGGGGAAAATGTCCCCTCCATCCTGCTAGAGGCTCCTCACTGAGCAGGTTACATCTGAATTTGAACCCATTAATACCCGTTGCAAAACCACCTTCCCCTCCTGGACGGTGCTACCTAGTACCAGCACCTAGACAGGTTCTGCTGTCCTCTTGTCTGCATCCTGTTCCTTCTCTGAACACATCCCCAGAGGCACAAGCACAGCTTCTCCATGTCCTTGGCTCAGAGAGAGAAGCACAGCCCTGAGCCGTGTCCTCATCTCCCTGTCAGAAGAAGCAAGAGAGGCAGAAATGCCTCTCAAGAGACACCCTGTGACTCTGGTCCCTGCCAGCTCTCACCAATCTACCCTGCCCAAGGCACTTTTCCCTGTCACAGTCTGGCACATCTATTTCAAATGTGGAGGATTGCCACACATCACGGGGAACAAGAAACAGATTCCCACTGGAGAAGTAGGGCCCTGGAGCAGAGTGGCATCAATGACATGCCCTTGAGGTTCAGAGAAGGAGGACACAACTGCTTGTTAATCCTGCTTCCCAGCTGGTGATTTCTAGGGATAACCTAGCCAGGGAATTCTAGGGAAAACGTTAAAAGAACTTCTAGTAATGCACTGTGAGAATAAAATCCCCATCGCTGCAGCTCACAGGGAGGCAACCCTGCTCATTGCACAATAAACCATGTGAACCACTGGACACAGGTCCAAGGATCAGGAAACAAGCAGCAAAGTCTCCAGCAAAATCACCTCTTTCATTTCTTGGTTTTAGGAACTGACATGTGACCCCCTGTGTTGGGGTAGATTAGATGGTGGCCCCAAGCCCACCTTTCAGCCCCACTTTTCCTGAGTCCAACATTTTCTCATGTTATCTTGTGCTCTTTAATTACGTTCACATGTTCACCCCTACCACATTCCCCTCCTTGCCCTTATCCCAGGCCCTCTCCCCAGCTTCGCCAGCCACCATGAACCCTCAGCCTGTTCTTGACCTCTGAGCATTGCAGTCTTGAGCTCTTCAGACTTTGCCTGTGACTTTATGCTTCAGAACTTTTATTAATTCAAAGATGTCTTATCTTAGAGAAGAGAAAATGAAGCAACCTGGAAACACAAGGTAAGGCCACACGGTTGCATCCCCAGAAGACAAGCACATGCTCCGTGCCCAGCTAGATGCTACCTGACACAGTCCTGTCACTGAGGGCCAAGAAAGGAATCAGCAGTGCTGCACATTTACACAGGCAAGGAAACAAGGCAGAGGTGAAGGTAAGTCACAAAATCAGAGCTCTTTTACTCAGCATGGTCAGTTTGTCATTGCAGCACGATCCACCACCTGAGTCACAGAAGTGGAATTCATTCCACTTAAATTTAGACCTCTAAAATGTAGAATCTTATGTCTGGCCACACAGATTCAGCTTCTTCAGTCTGTGATTCATCTGACCTCTCTCAGACACTATTGTAGATTGAATCACATTCTGGTTCTTCCTATTTCTCTGCATTGGCAATGAAGGGGGCCAATGGTGACTGGTTCATCCGAAGCCAGACATCTCAACTCTACATGCCAAAAAAAGAGCAAAGGAATCCCACTCTGAGTATTGTAATTTCCCCCTAATTGAAGGGCTTAAAACTTTCAAAGCAGAAGGACAATGACAGCTGAATTTGTGGTGGGGCTTTTCATGCCAACATTCAGAGACTGCTTCTTCCCTGCCAGCTCACTCAGTTTAATTCATGGGAATGTCCAGAAACAGGAACCCCTGGAGCACAGCAAAAAAATGAGCCAGGCTCTGACATTTGTGTGAGCAACCAGTTCCTAATTATTTGACTAATACAAGCATTGTGCAGCAACCATATGCATTGAGGGGTTTGTGGAGGTTTCTTTGTCACCCATGTACAAACCTCCACAAGGGTCTAGGGCTTCTGCAGAGTTTCGGGTACAAGAGCACAATGCCAAACTGCAACTCTTCTCAGGGTGTTTGAGGAATTTATAATGAAACTACCCTTAAATGTAATTTGGGTTAGGAAGGATCAGAGAGCCAGGAAAGGTGGGCTAATGCTGATCAAGTCAGAGATGCATCATGGGCATGAGGCAAACCCTCCCATGTTCTGGAAAGGGCAGTAGCATGCTGAAAGCAGGACTGATGGGAAAACCACAGGAATGGGGGTTTCTGCACAGAAAGGACACAATTACCCTGCGAGGAGGCTGCAAAGAGGCTCTCTGAGCCATGAAAATGGAGACAAAATTACTCACAAGCCCCTGGATGTTGGATACCTGGGGAGATGTGGGCTCTCCCGTCACTAGGAGATAGGTCAAATATGGCTAGAAATTAGGGTTTTATCATTTCAGCTCCCCACCCCCAGAAGTATTGCTAGTTGAGGGCTCTGAGGCAGACCGAGCCAGGAGGGAAGGAAATGTCTTGGACTGTGCCCAGGGGCTGCACTCAGACCCCACGGGGCTACGGCAGGGCCAGGAGGAGAACGCTGGGGAAGGAAGTCTTACGGCAAGGTCGGACAGCAGCTGTCTTCAGGAATGAATCCAGGAGCAGCATCCTCCTGGGATGGGTCAGGAGGATCTCGCGTTGACTGACTGCCCTTCCTGAGTTCGGGAGGAAATTAATCTCCCACCGTGGGCTCAAGTTTATTTTTACATTGCAAGTTAGCCTGAAGGGAAAAAAAGAAAATCATAAAAAAAATTCTATTCCCTAAAAGGAATCACAAATTTCACAGCGACCTAAGGAGATTAGTCAAATCCCTGTGACCGTCAGCAGTTTCACTTAGGTCAAAGCCTGGCATAACTCAATCTCTGTGAGAAGGGAGGAGTGGTGTGGACTGCCCAGCTCTGCAGGCTGGCCAGCCTCTCCAAGAGGGCCCTTCTGCAATATCTGGAGGGAAATATCCCTTCTGCAGTCCCACAGCAAACAGTCAGACTGACCCGGAGTGCAGACTGCAAAAAGGAGCGTTATCTCTTGCAGATACCACAGTGAGACCTTCCAAGCTGGGAAGCAGGAGGAGGACCAATTTCCCAGGCTGGGAGACATCAAAGGCTGTGTGAAACCTTCCGAAAATGCTCACCCTGAATTTCTCATGCATGGGTGGGCATATGGGATAACTCTCCATAGGGTCAGGGAAATGCAGAAAGTGGAGCAGCCGGGTTCTGATTCGCCTCTTGCTCTGGGGGAGAAAATGAAGAGAATTTAGCTCAAAACCTAAAAATAAATATGCCACCCATAGGTTTGGCTTTGTGCAAAAATTGGCCTGAGTTAGGTAACCTAAGGCATTTTTTGGATGAAGTAATTTCCATCGCCTGGCAAACATGTCTGTGTTAATGGGCTCACAGAAGCATCAGCCTTTCAAGCTGTGCCTCAGACTTCATCCAGGGGATCAGTAATGTGGTGGTGCTGCTGTGGTGCTGCTGTGGTGCAATGCACTCAGTGAGCAGAGAGGTGTTAAGGAAAGAAATTGAATCTAGAAGTGTTCGAGGCCAGGTTGGATGGGGCTTTAAGTAACCTGGTCTAGTGGAAGATGTCCCTACCCCTGGCAGAGGGGTTAGAATGAGATCATCTTTAAGGACCTTTCCAGCTCAAACCATTCTATGATTCTATGATTACTCTAAGGAGAAATAGAGCTTTCAGCTCATACTCCACAGGTTTAAAAAAAATCTGCCTCCTTTTCAGTGAGAGGAAGGGGCCTCTTGATAGAAACCCAACAGAAAGTCTTCTGCTCTGTTGTGCAAATACACAATTTGCTTTACATGGTATCATGAAGCCAAAAAGGATGGGAAGTTCCAGTGTCCTCCCTCCACTGCAGAGAGGCAGGAGGCTTTTGCAACTGTTTCTCTCTCCCTGATAAAGTTGTTGATGCAGTTCTTAGAAGAAATAACATTTTTTGCAATTCTTAGCTCTCTTCACAGTGACACTTGCTCTCTCTTTGTGGCTTCTCTGTCATTTGAACCCTTCCAGTAGTAACCAGATCTGAATTTTCAATATTACAAGTCAGGAACTGGGAAATGGCTATATTGATTTAGAAACTAAAAGATTAAAAACAAAACAGCAAGATACACCCCAGCTGCAGGGAGTTTTGAGTTGCTTCTGGTCTTTAAGCTTTTAAAATCAAGAGTGGGACAGTCCTGTCACAATTTTCCTGAGTACCATCACACCTGCTCTTCTACCTGCTCTTTCTCTTCTGGTGTTGAGTTCTCCTCAGGGCAGAAAGCATTTTTCTGTTCTATGAATGTGCAGCATTTTGCACAAGGTCGTTTTCAGGCAGGATGCATCTTCTGGGCATGGGAAAAATGAAGGTGAATTGTTACAATCAGCTGTTTTACCTGCAAAATACATAATCCCAGAGAGGACAGCAGCTGGGATAAGGAAGATAGACAGCATCATTGTCCATCACAGCTCCCAGCATTCTCACTCTTTGGTATTTGCTCCTGACTCAGTGAGAGCTTTCCTGTGGGGCAAAAGGAACAAGAAATAACAGAAAATAATAGACTCGTAGAATGGTTTGCGTTGGAAGGGACCTTAAAGATCATCTTGTTCCAACTCCCTGCCATGGGCAGGGACACCTTCCACCAGACCAGATTGCTCAGGGTCCAATCCAACCTGGCCTTGAACACTTCCAGGGATGGGGCAACCACATCATCATTGTCGTCATCATCATCATCATGAAAAATATTGCTCATCGTCAACACATCAGAATATCCTCTGCTATTCCTCTAACATCAGGGTGACCAAAAGCATGAGTTTGCACTAAGTGGGTTCAGATTACTCAGAGGTTATGTGGCCCTTTGCTCCCGATGATTTCACCAATGTGCCATTTGTTCTCATGCCTTTCTCCAGCCTCCACCTCCCTCAAAAAAACCTGGAAATGCAGTTTCCCTAACTGGAAACACACGTTTCATAGTAACATTTTCCAGACCACTTTGCAGAGGTAAAGTGAGACGAATTTTTTCAGCACAGCTTTAGTAGAAGCTCACTGCTCTTACCTGGCCCCTCCTGTCTGTATCCTGACATATTCCTCCAGTAATCCCCAAGTCCTCTTGGCTTCGTCTTTTTGTGGTGTTTGTTTCTTTGCCCTTCTTAAATAAACTATTGGCAGTTCCTATGGTAACACACCTCATTCTTTCTCTCTCCTCCCTAAAAGTCTCTTCCCATTTAACAGGCTTTAAAAAGGCTCTATTTATACTTTCTTTTGTTATCCTGCCCCTGCTCCCTTGCAGTCAGACAAGGGCAGGCACGGAGCAGTGCATGCACTACCCTGTGTTACTAATAATGGCCATCCATAAACACGAGAGCAAGCCCTGGGGATCAAAGCTGTGACCTTCATCAGGAGATGCTCTGCTTCCTCGAGCAAAAAGAAAGGAAACCTGAGACACGGCTGGCTCGGGAGGGAAGCACTGTTTGCAGGGGCCATCCCCACCCTCCCACTCTCCAGCAATGCGCTGAGGGGCTGCAAGGCCCCCGAACCAGCCAGCATGTGAAAAACAGCCTCTCTGTCTCTGCAGGCAGTTTCCACCTCCCCTCTTTCCTCAGTGTCAGACATTCATCTACATTACCGGTAATTGGATAAAGAGAAAAATACGAGCTGTGCTTCTTTTTGCTTCCTATTCCGTGAAAAGAAAAGCTCCCCTCCTCTCTGTGCTTTTTCGTTTTAAATCTCGGGGCTATTACCAAGCATCAAGGTTTATTTCCTTACGGTTCATTATATCATTGAAATGCAGATTACCACTTATCTTAACCCTTAGCTGAAGCAGTAGGTGGATTTTTACGATGACAACCCATTGTTTCTCAGGCATTCCTGCTAATGAAAAACAAAGGGTCTGAAACAGTCCAAGTACAATTTGGTTCCTTTCTCCATTGAGAGGTTTCACTTGCACAGAAAGGCTGGTGCCAGAAACCACACGTTTTTTGGTCATCTTTAGGGTGTTCCAGGAAACATATTGTCAACAGATCTCAATTTTTCAGTAGGAAAAGCAAGTAGAAGAATGACTCCCCAGCCTTCCCTTTTTTTCCTCCACATAAAGACAGCTTTCAGGGCTTCTTTATTGATGAAGAATGACCCCCAACTGTTGTAAATCCATTTTTTTTTCTTGCTTGTGATCTCTCCTCCCTGGCCAGGAGATGCCCTCAAAGTGCCACTGCAGAAAGGGTTAAGGTATCTCAAACTACAGCCTCAATAAGCAGCTCGCAAAAGTGTCCTGTCCCCAGGGTAGGATCAGTGTATGAGAATTTGCTCAGATCATTTAATGTTTGTAACTTGATTTCCTGCCGGAAAGCTTCAGTGGGCGGAGTTTCTGCTGAACCAGACAGAACTAGAGCTATTTCCTTCTCCAGATTGCTTGTGCATGTCCAGTCAAGCTCAACTGAATTAATAGCAACCGGCTTGTTTCCCCCACACACCCCTTCCCATTCACCTTTTGCAGTGAAAATACGGGAAGTGAGTGATAATCTTGCTGCCAGGGCCTCAGGAGATGGGATGATCCCACAACCTTGGGCAAGTCCTGTTCTTTCTCTGCACGTCTGGTCCACTTCTTGTTAAATTCTGAAGAATGGATGCTCTAATGACCTGGCTCTTGCCCTACTGATTTCCTACATGACCTTGGGAAAGTCACTTAACATTTGCCGGCCTCCACCTTCCATGAAATGGAGAGGAAGTCATCAGAAGGCTTCGCTCACTCTGCTGCCACCACCAGTATTAAACCATGGCCTATGAGGATTGAAAGTAGAGTTCTTTCCAGTTTAAGCTTAAAGACACGTTGCTATTGCCTCCTGAAAAGTGCAGGTCTGTGCTGGATCACCTGAAGCACTTCTGCAAGGAAAAAACAGCCCTGTTACCCCACCACGCTCCCAACCGCAAATTGATTCATTCATCCCTTGCCTTGGCCATCCCAGGAACCACGAGTTTCTTTCACATTCATCACTGAATGCAACCAAATCTCCTGGGAAAGGCCAGATCCTTCTCCAGGTGCTTGTTTTTTTACCAAAGTTTTAGGTTTCATCAAAGTAGTGTGAGCTAAACCCCATCAATACTTTCATCAATACTGAGAACATTTACACAGTGGTGAATGCAGGACCAGACAAGTGGGATCTTATGGATCTCATAGGAGAATAAATGGCTGGGGCCAGAGATCTACCCCATGTACAACCTCGGGACTCTACTGGTTTGAATGGTGTCAGGTCAATTTATCTGAGGTTCAGTGGGTAATCCAGACACTTTGTTATTGAGGTGAAGGTAGGCAAGCTCCCTTCCCTCAGTCAGTTTTCAGCAGCACCATTTGAAAATACTCCCCAGAGTAAACAGCAAAGTCACCCCAAACAAAAGAAATGAAGCACTGTGGGGTTTTTTTTTCTCTCACAGGACCAAAGAGGAAATTCCTCTGAGGCACAGAGAAATTTCTGAGTGCCTTGTTTCTCACTCTTTTCCAACTGCTGTCTCCACACCAGCCTGTGAGCCCCAGTGCTGGATGCCTGGGGCAACACCCTCTCCCCGCCCCCAGATAGTATCATGTCCTTAGGATGTGTCTACACTCCCAGGTGGAGCTGGTTACGAAGAATAGTCCTTTCCTTAGGCCTGGCTAAGTCTGGAGGCCAGGGTGTGAGATAGAAAGTAGGTACTGTTCCTTATCATACAAGGAAGATTATGCAAGAATGTCCTGTAATGAGGAAAACTTTGAGGTGCTTTGAATAGGTATGTGGGGTTGGCTGCAGGTAACTTCTGGCAGGAGCAGGGCTCTTGCAGCATGGACCAGCCCTGGTTTCCAGTGCCAGATGAAGTGGGGCAACCAGCTGCCCCACACCAACCTCCCTAAACCAAATGATCAATTCACCTTCTTTCACAAAAAAAGCACAAAATTTGAGGACAACATCAATGAAGGAACCATCAGCAGGACCTCAAACGCAAAATCTCTATCTGCTACTGTTACTTCATCTCCTTTCTGATTGCTGGCTCGCGTGCATGGGAATGTAATGTGTATGGTTTCATTTTCTTAATTGCAATCATCCTGCAGACCACCTTCAGGCATGCTGGGGACCACCAGTAGTGCAGGGACCGCATGTGAAGAAGCCCTGCCCTGGGAGACCCATCCTGCCTTCCCTGATGTGGTTAAAATGCCATTCCAGATTGTGGTGCCTGCAAGGATTTAACGATGTTCTCAGCCCAGAGGAGAGCCCTGGACTATGCCCCATGCCTGAGAAAGCAGGACTGAACTTCAGCTGTGTAGGAGTGCAGCTGTAAAACACCAGCATATGTGCAGTGGTGGTAGAGTTCCCTTCATAGCCTCCCCCATCTCTTTTACATGCAAGTGCAACCTCGGCGTCTCTGGACCGAGCTCTTTCTGTTCTGAAGCCTTCACTGGCTATTAATACCTGGGGAATCTGTGAAGTAGGCAAACAAGGTTTTGATGAGTGTGGGAAAAAGAAAGGCGTTACCACGTATGAGTGAACTTCAGTTTCGCTCATGTGCTGAATTAGTCAGTGCCTTCAAGTGAATTCCAAGTGCTGGTCCAGCTATTAAATGACTCCTCTTGAAGAGCTAAGTGCTCCATTTTTAGCCCCTACTGGAGGAAAAGCTAAATTTAAAAAAATAATATTTGAATCAGAACTATTGCAAAGGCTTTGGAGTTGGGTGGTTTTGGTGTGTTGTTTTGGGGTGGTTTTTTCATGTTTTTAAACTTTTTTATCTCTCACAGAAAGAAAAAGTATCCACTAGTCAACACACAGCAGTTCCAGGGACTTCTGCAAGGTGGAGAAATCCGGGTCACTTGTCATGCCCGTGAATGTGATGCCTGAGTCAGGAAACCTCATTGAGATGTTGCAGTCCCAGAGGAACGTGAGGCAATAATTGCTTCACCAAAGGAGCAGAAGTACCTGGTGTAGAGGGTCAAGACAAGCTCCGGTAGCTGAGAAATCCGGTGGAGGATTTGCTCAATTTAAACAAGGATGGGAAAGAGGCATCAGTGCTGGAACATCAACACTGACATCTCAAGAATTCATGTTTCACTTCCTACCCTGGAGGAGTGGTTCCTCCTGCAACCTTTCCAACCCAGAATTATCACTTTCCTGCTGCTTCCTCCTCTAACACAGTGGCTGTGAGAAGTGCTGTCTGCAGGTGGCAAAAAGCAGAGTCATTTTTTCCATCAGTTCACTGTTAATGGTGTCCTGGCTTGAAGAAAGTTGAGTTTGGCTGAAATGGAAATGCCAGAAGGGGCAGGAAAAAAAAGATTACAGAAATTTAGACAAAACAGGTGTATGGATTGCATTTCCATCCTTTCTGCAAACACGGAGGCTGCGTGGGCTAGATCCAGGAAAGTGTCCCAGCTGTAATACAAGCACTTTGACAAGCACACATTAAAATACAGCCAGGCTTTCCACTAACACTAAGGCAAACACAGCCCGCTGGGATTAGCATCTGTGCAGAGGTTACAATCCTTCCACACTGCTTTTCAGTGTATTAGGCTGAAAAACATGCTCGAGGATGCTCACGTGCACAGGAGATTGTCGATATTTGTGCTGAAAATCCATTCAAATTCAGAAATTACAGCTAACATGAAGCCTATTTGATCCTCTTAAGGCTGTGACCTGATTGTGGAAACATTTTCTTTGCTTGTTTTTCTAAAATACAGAGAAGCAAGGCAGGGGCTTGACTGAAGATGGATTCAGGCTTGCCAGGAGACCTGAAGGTGTTCCCCAGTTGCATTGCCCATCAATTTTTAATGCCTCCATTTCCCCTCCAGCTCACAATGGACAAAAGCTCCCCTACTCAGGATATTCTCTGATTCTGTGGTGCCCAAGAGCAGCAGCCAAACTGGTATGAATTTACACCCCCGGCCAAGAAGCGACACTCCCAGGCACAGCAACCCTTCAGCCTCACCCATGCAAGAGGGATCAAGCTGGGTTTGACAGCACTTCTGAGGGAATGTGGTGGAGCCTCATGCTGGTGGCCCTCTTTCTTCTGCCAGAGCTGTCAAGCTGAGGTTGTGCTCGAGCGCTACAACTTGCCATGTGACATTTCAGATGGGAAGCAAAAGAACGGCTTTGCCAACCACCGCTCTCAGGTTCTCTGCTAAATAAAAACCAGATTACTGACATTTGCTGTGTCTGAGAGAAAGGCGGGTCTGTTGTTTTTACAAACAATAAAGGATGCAGAAAAACAAACATATTCCCTCGGAGACAAGCACAGTTCCCCACCATGCCTGGGAATCCCCATGGAAGGGAAAGGGGTCATGCTGTTCTAACAAGAAAAGATTTGACCAAAAATACCCAACCAAATGCAGCAACTGCAACATTTTTCTTTGCATTTGTTTGTTTGTTTGTTTCAGTTCTCAGGTCTTTTGGCTTTTAAAGAAAGCAGTCACAGGCAGACTTCTCCATGAGTCCCACCATCACCAGCATTAGCAGGAGGACTTCTGCCCTCCAGAGCTTTCCCTGGGCTTTGCCAGACTGATTTTAGCACCACCGAAAGTCACGCTCTGAGTTTTCATTAAAAAAACGTTGATGTGAAAAACAGAAAATTTTCTCACTTTGAAAAAGTAGCAGGGAGTCAGACAGCAGAACCTAAATGCCAATAGCAAGGGAAGTCACAGGTTTTTTTCTGTTCTCAGCAGACTTCTTTGCAAGGTGTGAATTTGCTGATGCCTAACCAAGGTTAAGTTTATGCTCTGTGTTGAGAGGGGAAGGGGAAGGAGAGAATGAAAATCCCTTTCATCCAGCTGTAGGTTTCAAACCTGCAGACACCAAATGTCTTGAATATCCTTTGAAATCAATCAACAGATTCCAAAGTTTTATCCAAGGATCCATTTTATACATTTACACATATACCACTGTAGTTGCATAAGATTCATTGCATTAAGAAACTTTGGTAAATTTAACTTATTTCCTTTACTCTTTTCAAACAGTCATATGCCAAATCAGCCCTTCTCAAGTCCTGATGGAGGACTTGCTGTAGGTCCTGCCAGGCTGGGATGTCAAGGCTGTGTTGTGTAACAGCCTGAAGATGTGTGAGGGAAGGTTTAGGTTGGATATTAGGGAAAGGTTCTGCACCCAGAGGGTGGTTGAGCCCTGGAACAGGCTCCCCAGGGCAGTGGTCACAGCACCAGGCATGACAGAGTTCCCGAAGCACTTGGACAACACTCTCAGGTGTGATTTTCAGAGCTGTCCTCTGCAGGACCAGGAGGTGGACTCAATGATCCTTGTGCGTCACTTCCAACTCAGAATATTCAATGATCTATGCTTCCAGGTCATCCCTTAACCAGAGAGGAGGACTGCATACTTTGAACAGTGTCCTCAGAAACATGAAGCACTGTCAGACCATTCTGGTTTAGAGGACACCAGTTTAGTGCCTCTCAGGGAAAAGGTAAAAATATCCTTAAAATGCAATAACCTCTGAGGATCTCCTGATATTCTTAGAGATGACATGTATTTTTGTCTCCTGAGGAATCACCTCATCCCTCTGTTCCTGTGACCCCAAGCCCCCTATTATTCTTTTCATTTTTTGAAGCCCTTGGCTGCCTCTGTGGTGACTTCTGCTAAGAGAGTCCTTGACAAGTTAGAAATAAATGAAAACTTGCAATGGCGTCAGGTGCTCTGCTCCTGTTCCTTTGAATTTATGGTGGTTCTTTACACCACAGGTCTAGACGTGGGCTGTAGACACAAAGGTTGACAACCTGAGACGAGGCCCTTGGCTATAAAGTGACAGCAGCTCCTGAATTGTATCAGCTTGAGTCCGCAACACGCTGGGTGACCCCTGTGCCTCACGCCTACGCAGAACCACTAATGGGAGATGTTAAATATATCCTGCATAGCCTCAGGAATGGGCAGCCTCCTTCCTTCATCCAGCCTGACTGTCAGGGGACTACGGGCATCTCCCCCCAGAGGACATGGGACACTGCTGCACTGAGCCCAGGCCTGTGCTGTCTCCCCTTGACTCTGCCCCCAGGCTCCTCTTTGTCTTCCTCAGCTTCCTCTCTGTCATCTTTGTTTTCTCCTTCTTCTTCTTTTCTTCTTCTTCTTCTTCTTCTTCCTTCTCCCTCTTCCTTCTTCCTCTTCTTTCTCCTTCTTCTTCTTCCTTCTCCCTCTTCCTTCTTCCTCTTTTCTCCTCTTCCTCTTCACCTTTGTCTTTATCTTTTTTCTTCCTCTTCTTCTTCCTCCTCTTTCTTCTTATTTTTTCTTTTCCTCCTCCTCTTCCTCCTTGTCATCACCATTTTCTTTCTTCTTCCTCTTCTTCCTCCTCCTCTTCCTCCTCATCGTCTTCATTTTCTTTTTCTAAGAATGATAGAATCACAGATTATTTTGGGTTGGAAGCGACCTTAAAGGTCATCCAGTTCCAACCCCCTGCCATGGGCAGGGACACCTTCCACTATCCCAGGTTACTCCAGCCCCATTCAACCTGGCCTTGAACACCTCCAGGGATGGGACGTCCACAACTTCTCTGGGCAACCTGTGCCAGGGCCTCACCACCCTCACAGGGAAGAGATTTCTCCTAGTATCCCATCTAAACCTGCCCTCTGAAGTTTGAAGCCATTAGCCCTTCTCCTGTCACTCCAGCCCTTTGTCCAAAATTCCTCTCCAGCTCTCTTGGAGACCCTTTAAGCAGGGTCTAAGGACCCTTTAAGGAAGGGGCTCTAAGTTCCCTGAGAAGCTTTCTCTTCTCCAGGCTGAACAACCCCAGCTCTCCCAACCTCTCTCCACAGCAGATGCGCTCCAGCCCCTCCTGCTCCCTTCCTTTATCATTTTCCTTTTCCCCCCTACCCTCACACTTCCCTCACGCCCTTGACCCCGCCCACTCCCTCCAGGTCCCGCCCCTTCCCCGGCCCCGCCCACACAGCCCCGAGGCCACGCCCCCTCCGTGGTCTGTT
>VXAD01002024.1:135667-297779 GCA_013399195.1 Dicrurus megarhynchus
GGCCGCACGTGGGTCCGCCCGCGCAACAATGCGGGCGGGAGGGGTCCGTGCGCCGCCGGCTGCGGGGCCACCGCGGCGTGCGGAGGAGGCTGCGCGGTGCGATGTCCCCCCGGAGCGGGGTGATGGCTCCGCTGCAGCCATCCTGGGGCTGTGGTGGGGGGGGCAGCAGCGTGCGTGCCCCCCCGGCGCCCAGCGAGGCTACAGCACCTTCAGATTGAACCCAAAATTAAGGGAGGGGAGCTACAGCCCCGGTGCGGGGGGTTCACGCTGCTTCCTCCCCGCCACAGCCCCTCTGGGAGCCCACGCGCGATGCCGCAGTCCCCCACCCCATGGTGCGGACACGGAGCATCCCGGCAGACCCCGTCCCGCCGCGCTCCGTGGGTGGGATGCAGCGTGGGCACCGTCAGGGCTCCGCGGGGCCTCTCCACCCCCGTCCGGGGCCGGACGCAGCGATCGGTGTCACAGGGGGCCCAAGGGGGGAAGTGCCGTGTTCCAGGCTGTCCGGTCTCGCCATCCCCATGGATGTTTCCCTCTTCGTGAGGAGACGGCGTCAAACGAATCGGGCTGTCCTGTATCGGTAGCTGCGGCAGGGATGGCCGCTCCTGGGTCGTGTTTGGAACAGGCTACCCAGGGAAGTGGTGGAATCACCATCCCTGAAAGTGTTCAGAAAACATGTGGATATGGCACTGGGTGACATGGTTCGGTGGTGAACATGGTGGTGGTGGTGGTGCATTGATGGTTGGTTGCACTTGGTGATCTTAGAGGTCTTTTCCAACCTGAATGATTCAGTGATTCTGTATTTGAGCATGTCTCGTTAGACTGACAAGCCTTTCCTGGCCTGGCCGTGGCGTGGGGGCTTGGGAATGCCGGTAGTTCCCATTCCCAGGGCAGGCAGGTTACGGAGCAGGAGGACACTCCATGCCATGCCTTTCTCTGCTGTAGGTAAGGTGGATTTTTGCATGCAACTGGAATTACTAATCCAAGCAATTAGCTGGAATCTGTCAAGTTTGTGCTGCTGCCAATTTCTCCAGTTCATTTGGTTACAGCTTCATCTTTCTACTCAAAGGAGCTGAAACGTAAACGGGGCAACCGAGTGTTTGGGGCTGCTGGGTTGGGTTTATGTGCATCCTTATGGCCAAAGGAGGATCAGCAAGAAAACCGAGCCTTAATGAAGTAGTGTATTTATTGGCAGCAGTGGAAAAAGAGTAATGTGGATAAATGGGGCTGGTGGCTTGTTCGTTTACGAAATGTCATGAATCTCCCTACCAGGTTGTGAGTTGGATTTAAATTCCACTGTTAATAATGATCACTGATTTTTTTATTACATTGTTGCTAATAGCGTGTGTTGAAAATGCTGCAGGTGGATTTAAAGCTGAGGCTTTGTGGACCCACCAATATTCTGCATCAATATTTGTATACATCCAGGGGCTTAACAGTGTGTTGTCACTTGGCTTCAGAGTTAACCACCCGGGTGCTGGCTGGCAGGGGCTGATGTAGCACACTCCCTGACACAACCACTTTTTGGGGATGTCAGATGCCACCAGTTGGGCAAGTGAAGAGACTTTTAACCTTTGGTAAGTGCTCCAACCTGAAATTTGTTCCTCTTGAGAATATTAAAACATTAACTTTGGTTAACTTGTGTCAATGGTCTGCCATGAGCCATTGCCCTGTTGGCTCTGCCTAGGGAGAGGGCTGCTTACAGAAGCAAAAAGCTTTTGTTACAGCTATTTTACTTTTATGTGTGCCTTGATAGCTCAAAAATCACTTGTCGGCTTCCAGTCAAGGCGATCCTGGATGAGAAGCATCCGCTGGGATTGGCCTGTTAAGTGCACTTCTTTGATTTGACAGCAGAAGTGCCCAGAGAAACATCAAAAACCCCAACATTTAGGCATGTTTCCAGCTCCATCATCCCTGCAAGCCATGGGAATCAGTGGCTTGAAATCCAACAGCGCTTGATGTTAAAATAGCAAACAGTAAACATCGTCTCCTATCAATAACTTTAATTATGGTTTGGGTTTTGTCTTAAATAGACACACGTTGTCATAGGGAATCAAAGTTTAGCATCCAGACGTGCTCAGTGGGGTGGTAGCGTCTTTGGACAGGGTGTAACATGCTTTTATAGCATAAATTAAAATAAAAAAGGGGTTTAGCAGCGTAGCATGCTGTTGTGTAAGAAAACTGTCAACTTTTGGGCTGAGACAGCGTGGTTTCTGGGCATGGTGTGCTGCAGCGTGTTGGCGGGTGGTGTTCCCGGGCAGCTTTGGATGGGGAGAGCGAGTTTTACCGCTCTGCAGCTGAACTCTGACAGGGTTTTTCAACCATAAAACGAAGTGCAGAGGAGGCTTTGTGTGTGCCACGGATAGCCAAACCGAAGGCAAAAATAAACACCCGCGAAAGTTGGGTTTTTTTGGTCATCAACAGAAAAGGAAAGTGCCGGTCTAGGGGCGGGTGTGAAGCCCCGTGTTCGTTACGCTCCTAATCTGGAAAATACAGACTAGGGCACGTGGCAGCGGCGTGCGTGGCTAATTTTACATCTTGTCCTTTTCCCTTCTGATTTAACCCAAAATTAAGTAAGGGAAGCAGCACCCACTGGCCTATTAAATGTTCGTTTTTGCCAAGTTACGCCACTTTGCGAACACAAGACACGACTGGATTCCTGTGGCAAGGAGCCCTTAAAATTTCAACAGCTCTACCTATAAATATAGTCACCGTGAAAGGCAATCCGGCTTTAAAAGAAAAAAAAAAGCAACCATGCTCTTTTTTTAGTCCCACTGTATCTGTCTGACTTCAGTGCCATGCGATGCATCTCCAGCCGGGCGGTGAAGCCGAGGTGATGTGGAACATTCAGTCTCCTAATCCCTCTTGCTAATATATGTGAAGAATGAGTGCAAGCAGAGAAAAAATATTGGTTTAGTTGTCCTGAAGATTTTTGGGGATGGGACGGTGGGGCTAGATCTCTGCAGCCACATCATGGCCTTTTGCACAGGGACCTTTGGTGATTGCTTGGTCCTGGTGAGTTCCCAGGAGCTGCTGCACTGTGGGGCAGCGCAGGATGAAGCCTGAGGCATCCCTTGGACACAAAGCAATGTCTCAAATGAAAATTAAAGGGAAAAAAGCAGGAAAGAAAGAAAGAAGCTGGCTGCCACCTCACCCCAGAGGTGTCTGGGCTCACCCACTGCTCTCTGATGCAATCACAGCAGCCCAGGGAACTCAGGGGCTGTTTTTGGACATGCCCAGGGTTGCCCAGGGACAGGCTGGCCTCGGGAGCGGGTACAGCGTGTTCTGGGCACTCCTCCAGGCCAGCGGGACCCCCCACCAGCCCCAGATGATGCACTGGGGTGATGGCCACTGGCACATCCTGGTGGAGAAGACAGCGCTGCCTGCAGGGCTGGGATTTAGGTGGAGAAGCTCCAAGGGAGGGTGGCTTTGCAGCTTAGTGATGCTTTTCAGCGTGCCCTGCACTCACATGGCAGAAATCCACCTTCGTAGCCAGAGCAGCTGGGTCACCTTGCAGCACCAAAACCTGCTGGGTATGGTTGGGATGGGGCACGGGCTGGGAAGCGTGTGGGAGTGGGGCGGGAGAGCTCGGCGCGGGGAATTGCTGCGTGTGCACTTGGGCGAAGTGCTGAGCCCGGGCTGCGCGAGAGCTGCAGACAGAACCCACACGTGACCGTCTGAATTTCAGATGATTGCTGGACCACTTTGCCAACAGCTTCTCGCAGCTCATCAGCTGCAATATCACTTCTTTTCCCCCCCGCCCCCTTTTTCTTTTATTTCCTCTCCCCTTCCCCACCCTGCCTTATTTCCAAGCTGAAGCAGGAGGGATGAATACAGACACCGAGGGTGGCTGCAGCTGCACAGGGTTTGTATCCAAATGGTTTCCTGGAAGGCAAGTTTTTTTGTTGTTTTTCAATCTTAAAAATATTTTTACAGCGAGTGTCTCGTATCGGGGCTGTTTGGATGTCAGGTTTAGTTTCCCATGACATGGAGTGATTAGAGGAGGGAGGGGAAGGAGGGGCTGGGTTCTGCTTTACGTGCAGATCTCTCTGCAGCGGTATCATCGCCTATTGATGGTAAATGTGTTCCCTCTCATCTCTGCGATAGTTCTCGGAGATTTCCTCTTTTACGTCACTGCAGTTAATAAGATGTTTAACTTGGGAGCTGGGGGCGATTTGCTGTGTTATCATGTTGCAAGGAGCAGGGGGGGGATGACGAGTTCCCGCACAGACTTGTGCTGGGGAGATCGTATCAATGCTGGTGAGAACAGCTGGGTTTGGAGTCAAACCTCTGCCTTTCACCCTTAATGAACCTGACCTAGCTGCATCTCATTTTTTTTATCGTGACAATGATTATTTTCCTTCTAATACTAAGAGAGGCAACTCAGTCCTCTCTATCTGCTGCATTGCTGGAGTCAAGTGTGCACCTTGATTTTATTAAGCAAATTGTGTCTGCCTGGCTGGACTTTGGCTTTTTTTCCCCTTTTTTGGGGAACTCTGAAGCATTTAATGAGAGCACCCGATGGCTTTTTGTGGTGACACTGCAGGTGCAGTAGCTGCAGAGCCTGAGCCCTCTCCAGGAAAGTCCTTGACTGTCTGTTTTGTGTGTCACCGGTTGATTATTGAGTTAAGAAAGTGTTGCTCTCGTACATGCCTTGACCAGGAATAGCCTCCCTCCTGCCACAGTTTGCAAGGCCAGCTCATCGAGAGCAGGCGAGTTGGTCAATAAATGCTCCGAGCAGCACCCTAGGGAGTTCTGAACCAAAATGGGAACACTTGTGTCCTTCAGCTCCTCCTTCCTTGCCAAGTTGTTTTCTTCCCCCAGCTCCTTCTCCAACTTGCCACTCACTCTTCGTTCTGCAGTGTTTTTCCACAAATGTTTTTCAAGCATGACAGCAGGGAGAAGAAAGCCACGAGTGCTGCAGGGGGCTGATGCCTATCAGGCCAACCCTTGCCTGTGGCTTTGGGGGGCCCTTCGCTTCGGTGACTCGGTGGCTGCAGGTGGGTTCACATCTGGCAGCTGTTGGGCTTGGAGCTGCCTCTGTCTGCCACCAGACCCATCCCAGCCATCTGCACCTATTCCAGGTCTCTCAGCTCATCCCCAGGGCTTGAGTCAGGTGGGGTGGCCAGGGTGTCCCCATGTAGGTGTGGAGGGAGAAGGGCTCCATAACGCTCTCAGGGAAAATGGGGACATGGAGAGTTTGCAGGAGGAACAACCACAGCTCTGTGGTGGCATTTTCCAGCCTTCCATCAGGACCTGTCGCTCGCAGTCCTGATGACATTTAGCTGCTGACTTGCTGTCACTGATTTTGCTCAATAACCCTTTTCTTTTAAAGACCAAAATGCTCCTTAAAAAACAACATGCCACCAGCATGTTGGGATGTTGATTTGGTTTTTGGGAGGCTCACAGCCTCCCAGTTCTGCTTTTGCTCTGGAGAGGAAGCAACATGGTTGGGTGCAATTTTCAGCCCTCGTGGGAACAGGGTCTTAAAAAATAACCCTACCACATCCCAGCTCACGCCCTCGCTGCTGGATGTGGGAGTTAATTTTTCTCACTCCTGCCATGTACAGCAGCCCCTCTCTGTGCTTTTGCTGCGAGCTGGGACAAGGGGAGGTTTGGGTGCAACTCCAGGCAGTGCTGGCTCGGCACATGTCCCCAAGCGTCCCAGCTGGGCGGCTGCCCGGGGCCCCCTTCATGCAAATGGGGTCAGCAGCTGGGAAATAGCAGAGCAAAGTGCCTCCCTGGTAATTCCCAGCTGCCGTTAAAGCGGCTTTAAAATAAATTCCCTCAAAGAGCAATTCCAAGTATTTGAGGGTTTGAACTTTTCCGGAGAAGGGTTTGGGAGCTGCCGGCTACCACGCTGCACCCTGGCACGCCAGGGAAAGGCGCCAGGGCAATTGCTCTGATTATCCCAACATCTGAAAAACACTTTTTTATTGTCTATATGATGTTTATTTATTAGCTGCGTGTGCAACACAACAGTTGGAAATGGGGGTGCTGCTGGAAGCAAAGTTGTGTTAAACGGGGAGGAGGGGTAGCTGGGCAATGTCCTGGGCTGGGGGCAACGCCCAGGCTCAGTGACCCTCACCGTGCCATCCTACCTGGCCACCAATGCTTACCCAGAGGTGCAGCCCAGACGGGTGCCCCTTGCCGCACATTCCACGGCTGGCTCTGCTTGGTAACGTGGGCACAACAGGAAACAAACTTTGCAGCAAACTTTGCTCTCCCAGAGCCCCTGAAGCCTGCTTAAAAAAAAAATACTTTGGAGCAATGTGGTCTTTCTTTTTCTCATGCTCATGAAAATTCTCATACCAAACTAGTAACCTCCACTGCCCCCGGTTCATTATTTTTTAAGGTGGCGTTAGGGGGCATTTAAGGGAAGGCTTGTCCCAGCCTCTGTGTCCCCTCCTTCTGCATCCCATCATAGCAAATTACAGCTTCATCCGTGCTTGTGTGACAGGCGCTAAAAGGGGGAGGTTTGGTCAATAAACAGCAAAGTTGGTCTCATCCCTGAAAGGCTCTGAATGTCCCTGTGCTGGTGCTCCCCAGGGTGATGCGTTGCTGCATCCCGGCTGGTGCAACTTTTTGGTCACGGGAATGTCCCCATGAGGCTGAGTACCCCGAGCTGGGGACAGCCAAGCTCTTCCCTGTGGAGACAGTGCTGGGCTCTTGCCCAAGTCCCCTCTCCAGGGCCCTGGCACCAGTGCAAGTGCAGCCAGGCTGAAGGCTGGTGATTCAACCCATGATCCAGGTCACTCCTGCCCCTTTCAGTGCCCCAAACAATTAGGATGCTGATAGCAAGACTACATCCAGTTGGAGATATTGCACCTCTCTGAGCAGTTCAGAGGGTTTGGGGATGAACTGAGCAATGTGGGCTAAAACCACTCTAAAAAAACCATTGCAGCAGGGGGTTCTTCCCCACACACCCTTCATTGCCATGGCTAAGCTGCTCCCAGCTCAAACTGATTTTGTTCATGGGCTGACCTTTACTCTGGCAGCTTCTTACTGAACTTTCTATCATATATGTAATTTTTAAATAATTTTTTTTCTGTGTGGACACAACAGACTTGTCTCCTGAGGTGGCAGAAAACACATCTTGCCTCTTAAGGATAGGTAGGGAAACCTGCACATGGCACAAGGAGGTGTGCTGTGGATGGGACAACACTGGGTGCAGTCCCAGCCCAAAGTCGCATCCACTGGACCACACACTTAGCTCCCTTTTTTTTTCCCTCCCAAACTAATCCCTCCAGCCCCTTAGGCTTTTTTGTTGTTGTTGTTGTTGTTGTTGTTGCTCCTCTCTGAATTCCTTCTAATTTGCAGGCTCACTGCCAGCATCCAACGCGCTATAAAAAGGGGACTTGTTCTTCAAGCTTCCCTCTGGTACAGAGCGTTTGCACAAATAGCAACACGCTTGACAAGTAGGTCTGATTTCCCCTGCTATTACCGAAATGCTCGTAGGGTGCTCAGGGAGTAGAGCCGCTGTCTCAAGACAAGCCAAGCTGAATTTCACACAGGGCCCTGAGCCCAATTCCCAGCCGGTGTTTAAGCTCCTGTCAGCTGGAAAAACGGAGCTGTGCGTTTTTATTTTCCTCCCTGTGCAGCCTCCCTCTCTCTTGGAGAGCGAGCGGATGCGGTTGCATCCCTCTGTATCCCACCAGCACAGGTGGGATGTGGGCTGTGGCTGCAGACCCATGTCCCACTGAAGGCAGCCCCAGGGCCACCACCAATTTTTGGCTGGTCCCCGCCCTGCCGTTACAAGCAGCCGTGACACAAACCCCCTGCCAGCTTCCTTCTCAAAACTAATGAGCTGTTTGACCCTGGCAAGTCCTCTGGGAAAGCTGTTGCCAGAGCCTTGCTGCTTGCACGGATACAAACTGCTCTCGTTTCCAGCTTAAATTTATTTGTGGATGACTCGTACCCATTTGGCCTTGTTCTTCTTGTACCCGCACTGGCTTTTAGCTTGGATGGCTCCTTTCCCTGCTCTGGTATTTATCCTCGGGCAGGCTCTACCAAGTGCTGTGGGTCTGCCAACCCAAATAACCCCAGAGCTCCTGGTGAAGCATGGCTGGAGGGGGTGTAAGGGCATCTAGGCTTTCTCATTCCTGCAGTGCAGACAGCCCCAGCGACTTGATTTGCAGCTCACCCATTGAAAAGGAAACTCCACCATGCTGCTTCTCGACATCCTCCCTGGGTATGGTCCCAGCCCGCAGAAGGACAACCCCAACCATCCTGACCATTGACAAAGGCTCTCTGATTTGAAACCATTATCTAATTTCATTAGCACGCTTTTCTTTTGCAATGCAAAAGCCATTTTGGCAGAAGATAAGCATTTTTTTTTTCCGGGTGCAGCCTTCAGTAGTACCCTTCCCTCTCCTTTCTGGTAGTGCCAGGGCTCGTGTTCCTGGCCATGCTAATCTCCTGCTAATCTCAGCCCTGGTGTTGTGGAGCAGACATTTCCCATGCACAGCTGTGCCAGGCGCTTTGCTCAAAGGCTGAAGTGGATTTACAATGTAAAAGTTCATCAGTGCAAAATACACACGTGGCTCCTTACCACTGCTCTGCTTTTGGAAGTGTTGGACCATCCAGGATGGTATGGGAAGAGCTGTGAGGTGTTTGCTTCCCTCCCCGGATGGTAATTTCTCACCTTGGAGCTCATTTTCCCCATACTTTCTGCTGCCACATCTTTGCTGTGGGTTTTCTTTGCATGTTGATGCCTTCTATGTGCTTTCTTTGGGAGCTCTGTGCTTTTTCCTGGTGATGCTGAGATGCTGGCTTATCCATCTGGATTTAGACCCCTGCCTTTGCCTTGGCAGGCAGAACTTGGCTGGTACCTTTGATGGAAGGAAGGATGTTCCAGGTGCCGTCACTCACCAGCTCCTTATTTCCTCCAAGTTTCCCTTCAGTTAAGAACCCTTTCTTTTCTTTTTTTATTCTTCCTAATCTAAACTGCACCAGCATGTGTCCATTTGAGGCAGGATTTTATTTTCCCCTGCAGTGTCCTTCTATCATTCCGTGCCCTCGTTAAACCACGCGTAAATTGGCATCATCAAGGAGGAGCTGGGCTCTGCGGTTATTAGCAGGATTATTCTCATCTCTGGGTTTCCAGTGAAGCTACTGGGCTGGTGTAACACAATTCCCACTAATGCTCATCTCTACTGTCAGGGAGAGCGATGCTGATGGGGCACTGAGCATCAGCAGCAGATACCAGGAGGAAACCAGCAGACCCCATCACATCTTTCCACGTTAAGTGATTTTTGACCCCCAGCTCCTCTCCTCCAGGCCATAGTTGTTTAGCAGATCACATTGGGCGTTAACATCCCCTCCCGAATCTTTTCTGAGCAGCCCGTGGGCTCCTTCACAGCTGCAGCTCCAGTGCGGGAGTGCATCCTGCACTCATTGCTGGGTTTGCTTTGTGCATCGCGTTTTCTCACTGCCTAAATCAGCATCCACAGCCTCCAGCACTCAGAGTGGGTACAGCTGGGTATTTTCTGCCTGCAGTTGATCTTCCTGGTTCCTCTCTCCCCGTTTATTTGATTTCTCACTGTATTTAAAGACAGGAGAGGCCAGTGTGTGTTTTGCAACCTTCTCCTGTTACTAATTTCTTAGAAACGAAGGGGAAGGAACCACAAGCAATAAAGAGCCTGAGGTTTGAGGACTGGCTGTTTATTCGTCAAAGCTAGAAATGCCGTGACTGCAGAGGACAAGAGAAAATCCTCGGTGCAGATGTACCTCATTTAAGTTTAGGCTTGTGTAGGTCAGATTTGGGGCTGTGCGGATTTCCTCCTGCGGCTGTTTTACATGGAGCTGTTACCACTGCCACTACTGCAAATAGCATCTTAGTTTTGCTTTCTGCACCTCATTTTGAACCCCCGGCCTGACTTTCCTGCACCATGCCCCTCTGATGCTGGGGGAACAGTGGTGCCCATCTCAGTGGCATCGTGGCACCCCATGCAGTGGGATTGCTCGTGGCTGATGACAAGTGGCTGGCAATAAACCAGTCCTAAGTGTGCAAACACTGGCAGGGAGGCTGGGACTGGCCATCAGCTTCCAGGAAGAGGGGATGAGAAGCAGCAGGGTGGCTCAGATGCCAAAGTCAAAGATGCTCAGAAGCCCAAAAGGGACAAAAATAGGTGTCTGGGTCATTCAAGAGGGTTTGAGGACCACTTAAGATCTTTTGCCTCGGAAGCAGCAATTACCAGATGAAAGGGAATGTCTTCAAGCAGGCGTTTTGGAGCATCTGGTTTGTGTTTGGCACGTTCACTGGGGGAAGCGGGGAAGGCTGGAAGGCTGCTGGTTGGGTTGGTGGCTGGGCGAGGCAGAGGGTGTCCTTCAGGGGATGAGTCTGGTTGCTTAAGAAATGCTTTTTGACACCAGGAGCATTCCCACGTTTCTCCTCCTTTTTGGACTGCGTTGTCAATAACTCTCCAAAGCGTTAACACTGGGCATGAGCTGGATTTCTGCTCATGGGAGGAGGGCAGGGACTGTCCCCACATGAAGTAGTGAGTAGGGGGATGCACACGTGGTTTTCTTTTTAGGTTTCGCCCTTCCTTGCTACAGAGGAGGCATTGGCATGTAATTACCGCCAGCTTTAATCCAGCCAGACCAACTGCCTTTCTGGCAAACCCAAATACAATAGGAGCCAAAGGTTATTGCATGCCCTAAATAAAACCATTACAGCCCTGGGGCCTCACCCAAGCCCAGACCGCAAAGCATCCAGGACTGGCTCCATTCAGTTTTTCTGAGCCTGGAAGATTTGGTTTCATGGCAATGACCCATAACTTTTTTTTTTTCTTACTTTCCCCCTGCAAAGCCACCTGCACACTTGCAGCCACCGTGGCACCTGCAGCACATCTGGCCAACGTTAGCGAGCCTGCCACGTCGTTCGGTCTTGTCTTGCTAAAATCATTAGTGGCTTTAATTGAAAGCAGAGGTGGGTAAAGGCACATCACACAGACACACCACGGCGTGCATGGCTCAGCTCAGCACGTGGCTGTGACCAGTGTCCTCTCACACTGCTGCCAGATACAGCCCAATGTCCTGCCCATCCATGGGATGGACTGAGATTTCAGGCACCACACAAGGACCCTGGAGTAGCCACCCAGGAGCCAGTGCGTCCCACTGTGCTTTTCTCCCAGTTACTGCTCCAAACTGGGATTTACTCTGAAACCTGAAGGATTTAACTCTCTATCCCTGAGCAAATATGGTCCAAAGTGATGCAAATGCGTGACCTCACCCAGATCTCAAGAGGTAAATATTGCATCATGATGAGCATGCCCCGTATCCTTTGCCCCAGTCTGAGACGCTCTGAGTCCATCCTGATGCAGGAACAAGCCAGGCCAGGGAGGAGGTATATGGTGGGAAAGGCTTTCTCCTCACCTCCCAGTTTAATTATCAGCGTCTCATGTTTGCAACGTGATGGACACTGGTCCTGCCTCCATGCAAGGCTGCTCTGCCTCCTGGCATCCCCACAGAGCTGCCAGCAGGGAGAAATTGCGTTTCACAACCCGTCTTTCCAGGCTCCCACAAGGTTACTGGAGGGAGAGGAATGTGCTGGAGAAAATATCCCAACTGCTGTTAAAAGGCACAGCTTTCCCTGCCCCTTTCTGGGATGGCCGTTCGTTCACTGAACCAGACACCCCCTGCAGCTGGCAGCACCCACTGAAGCCAGCACTGTGTCACCTCCCCATATCGCCCTGGGGTGTCTTTGCCCTCGTGGCCTCCCCTTCACGTGCAAGTAATTGAAATTGTGATAAGCAGGCTCTTTTATGAAGAAATTCTGCTTTTCCCAGTGCTCCTGGGACAGAACTCAGTCACTTTATATCTGGGCAATAAATCTCCAGGCTCTCCAGGGCACACCCACCACACAAGGCAGTAATGGGCCTGCCAGATGCTGTTCTGTCTGGGTGAAGAGCTCGACAGTCAGTGCAGCGTCTGTTAATCATTTGCCAGGAGAGCCCAGGCAGTGAGGGAGTCTCAAGTTGAATCCCTTTTGGCCAATCCTTTCAAATCACTAGGCTACCTGGAGCTGAAACAACCTGTGAGCTGCAGCAGCCTGTGATCCTGGGCTGAGAGATGCATCCCACATGTCTCAGGAGGAAGGAGAGAAATCTTTCTCCTTGGTCCTTCTTCTAAGAGGCATAAAATCCTCACAAGACTAAGGCAGCCCTTTTCCTTGATCCCACTCATCTGCTTTTGCTTCAAGATGCTGTGAGTATCAGATGACGAGATGTGGTCCTGGGCAGTGAAAAGCACTGGGGAAGCTTGAACTGGTTTGGTGTTGTCATCTCCTCCTGGGTGATGGCACATGGACAAGGCTGAAAGCGGGGATGGCTTTCTCTGATGTTTCTTCTCTGTTGAGTCTTCTTTCAATATTCCACACTCCCAGTCCACGCATTTTGCCTCCAGCAAGTAGAACACCTCCAGGTTCTCCACAGAAGATCTTGTTGCATCGGGGGGTGATGGTTGGGCTGTTGGACTCACTCTCATTTCTCTCCCAGGCTAATTACAAGCCTCTTGGACTCTCTCAGGTGGCTTTGGCAAGTGCTCTGCTTTTCTAGTGCCAGTGCCGGGGAGCCCTGGCCACAACCATCAAGTCTTTCCCCAACTATTAGAAAGCAGCTGTGGTCCTTGTGTGTCTTTTCATTGCCGGAAGCTGGTAAGTGGATGGATCCTACACAAATAAACTTCTCAAGGGCAGGGAGTCAAAATATCCCTGGGCTTGTTTGGTGGGAAAAGGTTAACCAGCATGAAGTCTATGAATTGCCGCTGACCCGACTTTGTTGACAAAATACAGTGTTATTAATTGGACTTGCAGGCAAACTGCCTGGGGATATTTAGAAGGAACTTGTCCATCACAAGAGCCGAGATCTCCCTGGGAGAAGATCTGTCTGGGCTCTTTGGAGATGCACCTAGGCCTTGGCCATGGCTCTGGTTTGGGGTTTTGTTGTTGAGGATAAGATGTGTCAGGGTCTCAGTCTCCCAGACTGGCCATGGGGCCACACAGATTCACCAACAGCAGAGCTGTAGCAGAGAAGGACAGGAGGAGCCTGTCAAGAAGCCTGGGACCAGGTGACTGAAACGGTCTCTTGATCTACTGGAAGGTGTCCCTGCTCATTGCAGGACTAAATATTGTTGGACTAGAAAACATTTAAAGTTCCTTTCCAAACCATTCTGTGATTCTTATGATGACTCTAATGAGGCTTCTGGTTCCCTAAATTCAGCTCTCAAGCTGAATCCTACACAAGGCATCATTACCTGGACAGGAGCAGCAGCTTCATGATGAAGGTGAAGTTCCGGAGTATGACCCGTGCTGTTCCCAGTGTGCTCCTAAATGCCGGCAGCTGTTCACTGCTGCGTTGACACTGATGACATTCACTGTCACCCTACCCCCAGCTCGGTGGCTTGTTTTGGCAGTGGCAGGGCAGTGGTCGGTGCATGTCCCTGGGTGCCATCACAGCCTTTCAGCCGCCGTCGTGGCAGCTCCAGAGCCGGCTGCTCCTGTCGTGGCTGGCGAGTTCCTTCACAGCATCTCACAGCCGTGCGTGACGAACAGCTTGCTTCCCTCGGCCTGGGAGCAAGCAGAACACCCGCGCTGGCACGGGCCCAAGACAGAAGCTTTGGGAATCCTCCTCGACAGCGTGACAGCAAATGCTCCTCTCGAGCAGGACCAGTGCTGGGAGGCTCCCAGCAGCAAAGCCCGTCCCGGTGCAGGAAGAGCTCGCCTTGGGCTGCGAGCTTTCCTGCACCTGCATGACTGAACGTGCCAGAAAGCACCTTCCAAGCGTGCCAGAGTGGTGGAAATCCAACTGCCAGCAGATAAACGTGCCAGTGCCTGTCCTGCCGTGCTTTGAGGAGGGGAATGGCACCTAGTGGAGGTGGGCAAAGGGGCTATGCCCTTTCCTCAGTTTCCCTAAAAAGCTGACAATCGCCTCCTCGGTGAGGTCGGCCACATTCAGGAGCATCATATGGGTTAACTGTGCTCCTCAAGGGCTGCCTGTAGCCCACAGGGGAAGCCCCCTCTCCTGGGATGCTCAGCCTTGCCTAATTCAAGTTGGGCCATGCGAACATGACCTGGAAGAGCCAACGGGAGCAAGATCCATTTGCCTGTTCCTCTTGTGCAGCCTCTGGACATGGTCTTGCCTGGGCTGAAGTGGCCCCAGGGGTGAAATGGTCCATCCAGGCTGGAGTTTGGAGCAGCTTGACCGTTCCCTGAGAGCAGCCGTGGCAAGCAGCCTGTGTTTCACAAGTGGGGTTTTCCCATCAGGCTCTCCAGCTGCTATAAATAACAGGAAACGTTTTGTCGTTTTCTGCTCTGGAGAAGGTCAGGAGCTGGATTCTGTGGTCTTTGGAGCTTTAATAAGGTTGGAGATTTATGCAGTGTACCCAGAACTCCCCCGAGACAGCCTGCCTGAGGCTGTTTGGCTCCTTGGATGGAGAAGTCCTGAATGCCAGCCTTTGACAAAGTTACCTTAGCCACCCCTTATGAGCTGTCAGGTCCTGCTAAATCCTTAATGTGCTCTTCATCTCCATTAGGCCAGATGCTAACTCTTGGATTGCTGCCGAACCAGCTCACGAGAGGTTTGAACCATCCTCTGTCAGTGGTAGGAAAAGCTTCCACCATGGATCCCAGGATGGATGGACATAGGGGCACCAGCCACTGGTCTCGTGAGCTTGCTGGGAGCTCATCTTCAAAGAATCATAGAATCTGCCCATGTGAGACCCCACCTGGAGAACCGTGCCCAGGTCTGGGGTCCTCAGTACAAGAAAGATGTGGACCTGTTAGAGCAGGTCCAGAGAAGGCCACAAAAGTGATCAGAGGGCCTGGAGCACCTCTCCTCATGTTTGTGTTTGCAGCAGGATGGAAACCCAGCAAATCAAGTGGGAAGATCCATCCCTGGGGCTTTGCTCAGCCACCCCGACAGCCTTTCTGGGTCCTGGAGAGCCCCAAGCTCAGCTCTGTGCCGCCTGTCGCCCCAGCAGCCACGCCAGGAGGAGGCAGAGCCCTGTCTGCCGCCTCTCCCATTTCCCCAGCAGATGGAGGAATGCTTTGATGTCCACTTCCCCAGCCCCAGTGCCCAGCACCAGGATTAACCACTAGTCAGACGCCTCCATCGACTCCAAATAAATCTTCTAAACTCAGACAAGCACCACTCAGAGGGGTCCCAGCATTCCCCTCTTGCAGAATGAGGGTTAAAAATAGGTCTTTCCCCTTGCACCTGTCCCTCCGATTTTATTTTTAAAGCCCAGGTTTCTTGGTGGTCGGCTCCTCTCCTGGGGCATACAGGCCAGGGACAAATAGAAAAATTTCCCATCTCAGTGGTACAAAGAAGGTGGGCAGTGTGGAACATGCTCCCATGGATTGGAAGAAACTCTTCCTCCCCCCAATGTATTTTTCCTATAGCCAAGACAGAAATGCAGCTGTAGGGATGATCCTTGAGAAAAATACTGAATTTTCCTCCTTTTTGCATGCTTGTGAGAGTGTTTTATCTGTCTCTAAGGGGTTTTTGGGTCAAAGTTAGCATGCCCTGTGCAGATCTCTGAAGCCTGGCTCAGTCCCACTTAAATGGTTTCAGTGAGGCTGAATTATTTTTTGTTAAAGCCCATGTGTTTACATTGCATAAGCTTATTTTAAAACACATGTGTATACAAGAGCAGGCTTATTTATAAGGCAGATTGTCCTGCTGTGTCCTTACCTGACTTAAGTGTCAAGGAAGCAGCTTTTTTTAACTTTTTACAAGCACAGTTTAAAATAAAATACTGGTTTGCTGTGTGCCAATGAATCTGCCCAAGAGAGGAGGTCAGGACAAGGTCTTGTTTTCCAACTGTAAAATGCTATTTTGCTTATTTGCAGAGCTTCCTCTCACCAGCCATCATTTTAGGTTAATATGTTAATGACAGCTATAGGTAAAAAAAAATTTATTATTTATATTCCCCAGAGTCTTGGCAAGCCAAAATCCCAAAGCAGCCAGGCTTCCCAGTGAAACAGCTTTTGGGAACTTTCCTTCAGTAAAGGAGGATTTGCTGGGTGACCCATTCTACCCAGGTTCTTGGCAAGATTTCTGATTTCAAGTACCCCAGGGAAATACTTGAGAAGAGCCTTTGTGGAGGGATCTTGGCATTTTCTGCTTGCCCTGGAGGAAGGATTTTATTCTTTATTCTTGATTTTAATCCTATGACCTGGTAACGTACCAGTCCAGCTGCAGGAAGGTGAGGAACGCTTATGGTGGTGCAGTTCAGTGTTGGAGTGTGAGGAGATGTGTGTGGATGGGGCTCTCCTCACTCTCCCCACCCTTAAAGCAGGATGGGGAGGGTGAGGAGAGCCCCAGGGAACTAAGAATTTACACAGAAGCAAAGGGAAGCTTTGACTGTAGGACATAAAATTCATCTTTCACAAGGGACGAGAAGCCCACATGTGTTTTTATGCCTGTGCTTGGAGAACTTTTCCTGCTTCTGTCAAGCTTCCACATGGGGCTGGTGGGTATGGACCTGAAGACCTAGGAGGTAATGAGACGAGTGTTGACATTTACAGGCGGGAGAGGGCTGGAGCAGACATGGAGTGAGGGATGGTTTTCCATCCAGCGAAGCTGTAAGCCAAAGCCCTGACCACTGGTGGTTATTTAAAGACTCCGGCAGCGCTTCCTGCCATGGGAAGGTGCTTGGCCCACGTTCAGCCTGGGCGACTGCTCTCTGCAAAGCCAAATAAACAGCAGCCACTTGAACTTTCCACCTTGTGGGCTCGGCCAGATGCCTCATCCTGGGCCATGACCCGGCACTGCGCCTTGGATGGGCTTTGTGGATGCGCCTCCTTGGAGGATCCAGAGTGATGGCCACATTTTGGGGTTGAGGGTGCTTTTCCTGTTTCTGAAGGACCCCAGTGGAAGAGTTTGGTGCTGTTTGGAGCTGAGAGAGGGCATCTGGGAAGGGAGATCTGTGTCTCAAGAAAGGGCTGGGATGCCCTCCATGCAGGTCCATGTCTTTCAGTGACCTTGGGCAGGGCAAAGGGAGGAAATTATATCCTTTAACCCTACTAGACACGTGCTTTAGATGCTAAATTTCTTCAGAGGAGCACAATTCAAGTAGCCAGGACCAGGAATCTCATCCATTAACCAAGGCATTGTGGTGATGCATGACTGTGGTGACCATCTGATCAGTAGGATGTCCATGAAGGTGCCAAGGCATCAATGGTGAGATGCCCATAGTGATGCTTCACCCACTGGGGAGGTTGGAGGTGGTCCCTCCCAACCTCCGCCCTCCTGTGACAGCCCATGTGACATGTCAGACAGTCCCCTGTAGGTAGTTTGTTGCTTTTATTGAGCTGCAGTCAACATGATGCATGGCCTTCCCCACTTCTGACCCTTCCCCGGTGAGCTGAGATGTTTCAGCAACTCACATGAGCCCTGCAGGGGATGCTCCTCACATCCAGCTCCTCAGCCTGGGAACTTTTGCAAGACTTGGCAGCAGGACCGTTGCAGGAGTATTTCACACAGGACCCAAAAATATTGCTGTCGGTGCAGCGTCGGCCGGCCTGGACGCGGGGTCAGGTCCCTCAGAAATCAGACTGTTGACGAACAAGCTTGAGCGCATTCAAATGTTTCGTCTGATTTTCTTGGACTGCAGAGTTTCCTAGGGAGCCAAAAAGCTGGCTGCTCCTCTTGTTGACTCTTCAGAGCAGAAATACAGCCGGGTTCAGTGGAATAAGGAAGCTCCCAATTCTTGTACTGGTATAGCAGAGAGGGGGAAAGCTCAATTTGAAAAAGCTCAAATGTCTCTTTAGAGATAAAAATAAAAAGTCCAAGGTGGTGCTCTCTGCCTGTGCTCAGCATCAGCGATGATTGCTCGGGCAGCCCCAGGACCAAAATCCTTGCTTGACATCCCTCTGAATTTCTAGCAAAGAAGCAAATCCAGGGGCATTTCACTTGATCAAGGTCAAAAAGTGTGTCCACACAGGCTTTGGGGAATGCAGAGAGAAGCTGTGCCAGCACTGGGCTGGGATGAGAGCACAGGAGAACACAGGCAGGAGGAGAGAGCATCACTTTAAACTGCAAATGAACCCTGAAATGACAAAAAACTTGAAGCAAGCCCACATATTGGGTCAGGCTGGCCGTGAATCAGCTCTAGAATACGAAAGACGAAACTTTCTGACTTCAGTTCGAGTTGTGAACTTATAAACTCTCATTTATCTGGTTTAATGGATGCAAGCCAGAGACATTTTTTGAGGTTAGTGGATGGGACAGCTTCCTGAAAATGAGCTCATTGAAAAAGGCGTGATTTGGAGACAAAGTTTGTCTCAAATTCTCATATCGTACAAGGCTGGGTTAATGTGACATGGAGATATGTTCTGTATATCCCAGAGCTGCTCTTGAGCATCCTCCATCCATTTAGTGCTCTCTGCTAAAATGTAGAGGCATGATAAATCACTTCCAAAAATGAAAGTTGAAAAAAATTAATCAGATTTTAAGCCCATCTGAATGATGACAAATATGCAAAAATCTTTTGCACAGGACAGCCATGTAACCTTACTCCATTCCCCCTGAGGTACCAGATACAGACTGGAAGTGAATTGTGGACAAGTGGGGCAACCCATGGTCCAGCTTTGTGATTTCATGGCCCAACTTTGAGATGGGGGTCAGAATAGGAATGTCTCACATGTAGGTGCGTTTTTTGTCAGCAAATCTTAGTACTTTTTTTTCCAGAACAAGGCTATTTTTCCCTCTCTGCTTCCCTTTAAAATACAGATTTATTTAAAAATGGCTGTGTATTCCCTAAAACTGTCTCCAGGCATTACAAAAATCAGAATATCTGCCTGAAGCTAGGGATAAAAACACAGCAGAGGCGTCATGCAGGCAGCTGGGCTAAAATTGGCACCTGCTAAAGTTAAGGGAGATTTCGTGGAGCTGTTGGTTGTTTTATTGAAGTGGACAGGTTGAGGACCAGGGTTTTATCAATTCCCTGATGTCAGAGAGGTGCACTACTGGTCCTGGATGCTGTGAGTCTTCCCCATCCTTGGTGCTGTGGCTGCAAGCTGGAAGGGTGGCTGGGATGTGCTCCTGGTGAGGAGCTGGTGATGTTGTCACCAGCTCTGGAGGCAGCGATGCCACAATGATGCTCCTGCCTGCGGTTGTGCTGGAGAAGTGGGTGAGCTCAGAGTTGATCCTTAGTGTTAATTAAAATCTCCTATTCCTACACTGTGCCAGTCTCCTGGGAGCAGATTTGGAGCAAGTGTTCCTCTGTGCCTGAGTTAGGTGATGGCTCCATGAGTGCATCCATCCAGATGCAGATCACCACAGCCCTGCTGGCTTGTGAGGCTCAGACAGGAAGGCTGTGGGTCCAGCTACATGGGAGAGGTTGGTTGGCATTTCCAAACCCTGCAGGGAAGTCTCTTCATGAGGTCCCCAGAGTCTTTCAGGTGCCCCTGTCTGGTGGAGCTTGAGGGAAGTCCCTCTGCTGCATTTCTAGCAAATGCCAGCCCAGGACGTGCTAATGACAGCAGAGAGGATGTGCTCCATCTGTGTGACTAATGACACTTACAGGAGATCTGGAAACAGGATGGGGATGTTTTATCGACCAGCTGATAAAAGAAAATGCCAGAGAAATTCCCGTATGGGAACACACAGCAGAGTTTCACCCCATGGCTCAGCATTGAATTACAGTGCTCATTTAGCAACCCTCGGCTGCCTGTCCCAGTGCTGCCCACAGTGCCCTGCCAGTACTGCTGCCTGTTTGTAGAGCGATGAGCTGGGAACAGATCAAGCTGAAAATAAACTTTTTTTATTTATTTTTTAATTCCCCCAAGGCAAGATGGGCTCCATGGTGCCTGTTCCAAGATGGCCTCATGCTGGTAGAACTGAGCCAAACCAGTACCTGCTGACTTTGCACTGGAGCAGATGAGCCCCGTGTCCTGTGGGGCTCATCAAGTGACATCTTGTCTCTGCTCCCTCTGTCCCACTGTGGTCCAGCCCACGCCAGGCTGGTTTTGCTGTTGGTTGTCACATGCAGTGCCAAATTTAAATTACTTGTGAAATAGCAAAATATCCTTTGTGCTGGCTGCTGGAGTACTCTGTACACATCTGTGCCTTTAGGGTTTTTCTGCTAGGATAGTTGAAATAGTGTGGATTTCAGCATGGAGCCAGGTATATTAATAGGAATGCCCTCATTTTGCTTTTTCTTTGTACCAAAGGAGCTTGCAATAGGGGAATTGAGCCTTAAGCAGCACTGGGTGTTCTGCAAGGTCTGCATAGATCTTCTTCGATGTTGTGTTTTCTGTTTGCTGCAGCCTGGCTCTTTAGGAAACATCATGAAAAAGAGATGGAGAAAAACCCTCTCAGGGTACAGCCATAACCATCAAGATAGGGAATGTCTGTCTGCCTCCCTCCCCAGGCTGAAACCCTCTTATCTCCCCTGGGATCAGCAGGACAGGGACCATTCTGGACGGATCTCAAAGCCAGTATTTAACCCGGACAACTTGTTACTGATGTTGCTTTTTCATTCACCTCCTTTTCCTTTTTCCCTGCTGAGAGGCAGAGCATGTGCGCATGCATCCCCAGAAACATTTACTATCATCAGGCAGCTTCATCATAAATGATGAATTTGGGCTTGCAGCTTCATTTACCCAGGGAAGCTCGTTTGCTTTCAGCTTGATTAGAGCCTGCTCCAGCGCAGCAAGGGTGGCTGGGAAATGCCGGGATGTCAAAATGCCTCTGAAACCATCCGGGAGCCGAGGAGCCAAGTGGAGCCGGGAAACCAAGCGGAGCTGGAGCAGCTTGCGTGTCTCCAGGCCATTAAAGCTCACCCCTGGGGCTGGGGAGGATGTGCAGAGCACGGATGAAACGCCGCATCCTGCCTGTCCCATCCCTGCTGGATCTGGCTGTAGGAGCTGAGGAAGTTTTCCTGCTTAGCAGGGTGTGGAGGCTTCACATCTCAACCTTTATTTAATTTTCAGGTGATAAAAGCGTCGCTTCCCTGCCCAGCGCGTCAGAGCAGCCAGCACCTTCAAACGCTGCCCTTTCTCCAGGGAATTTGCATTTCCCTAAAGGCAGCACCGGATTTATGCAAAAATCTGGATGAAAGAAAGTCAAAGGCAAAGCATGCTCATGAGTAAGCTTTCCTGGGCACTTCCTGAACAGTCAGACACTCTCCTTCCAACCTTTTGGCATTCTGGGGAGAAGTGATGCTTACTGCAGGCTCCTCCAGCCCCAAAAACACTGATGACCACTTCACCTCCATGTTTTCCCAAGAGTGGTATCAGTCTGGAAAGGTGCTTTGAGGTTGCAACATCCCGCTGTTGGATTTGCTTTTTCCTGGGTGCACCATTCCGTGGGATGTGGCATCCCCTCTTCTTGGGGTGTTCAGGTGATGTTTCCACTCTAGACAGGATGGATTTCCTCCTCCTCCTGCCATTCCCCTGAGGATGTGGTCCTTCTCCTTCAGTGATCTCCAAAATCACCTGGGCACGGTCCTTCGCTGCCAGCTGGCTGTGCTGCATGACCTTCTCCTTGCTTTCCCTGACAGGATGGGAAGAGAACCAAGTGTCATCCCACAGTGGCTCTGACACAAGCTTTTTGCTCATGCAAATCACTGCAATTTCCCTTCCTGAGATACCAGGGCATTTGCTGGCTTTTACAAAGCTACTGATGGAAACCCTTCCTGTGAATTACAGGAACAGGGTTGTTCATCTTCTGTATCAAAAGACAGTTCATTTAAGTTCAAGAAGCGCCAGGATCTGTATAGTTTGCCATCCTTTTTTAGCTGGTTTCGCCTCAAACGGTGGTTGAGAGCAGCCTTGGCATGCCAGAGCATCTCTGTGTGACAAGTGAGGATGTGATTTAAAATGTGCTCGTCCGGGGCTGCAGCAGCTGCTCTCTGCTTCTGGTGTGCAGCCCAGAAAGGGACAGGCTTGATGATAATTGGGGAGCCCATTTTTGCAGTCCAAGACCACGTCCCAAGCTGCGGCATTGTAGGGCTCCAGTCCTGAGGATTTTTCAGCCCATTTTCCTAATTCTCACAGTGTCCTGTTCCAGCAAGGTTTTTTTAATACCTTGGTTAAACTTGAATCTGGTTTGAACCCCACTTGATGAAGAGGCAAGTGGGGAGCTGGGTGGGAGCTGATGTGGAGAACCCAGGCAAAGGGTTATGGTGACACCCGGCCACTCTGCCCATCAGGCACCCAGAGAATCACAGAATGGTTTGGGATGGAAAGGACCTTTAAAGATTATCTAGTTTCAACCATGCTGCCACGGACGGAGACACCTTCCATTGCACCACGTTGCTCAAGGCCTCGTCCAGCCTGGCCTTGAACACTTCCAGGGATAGGGCAGCCACAGCTTCTGGGAGCAACCTGTTCCAGTGTGTCACCACTCCCATCATAACAGATTTCCTCCTTATGTTCAGTATGAACCTGCCCTCTTTCAATTTAAAGCTGTTGTTTTTTGTACTACCACTACAGGCCCATGTAAAAGGTTTTTTCTGCATTTTTTTTTTTCAACCTCCCTTTAATACATTGAAATGCTGCCATGAGGTCTCCCTGGCCACCAATTCCTGAGCTGGAGGAAGAGCCACAGCCACACCCTCACCTCTCTATGCCCATCTGAGCCCAGCTGCAAGGTGCATTTCCAAGGGGCTTTGAGTTTCAGAAGTTCTGTAGTTGGGAAAAGGCCGCAAGTTGCACCAGGAGAAGTTCAGGTTGGATATCAGGAAGAGTTTCTTCACTGAAGGAGCAGTTCAGCATTGGAACGGGCTACTCAGGGAAGTGGTGGAACCCATCCCGAAGTGTTCAAAAATGGGTAGACATGATACTCAGGAATGTGGTCCGGTGGGCAGGATGGTACTTGGTTGGAGGTTGGACTTGATGAGCTTGGAGATCTTTTCCAACCTGAATGATTCTAAAAGTCTATGATTCTAGTTTGCAGACCCTGAGCAATCTGAGCTCTGCATTGCCTTAATCTCCTTCCTCCGAAGTGATGCTTGATCCTCCCTCCTCCTCCTTCCAGTATAGTCCCCCATCTCCCATGTGGACAGGGTGCAAATCGGGCTGAGGACATGGGGCAGTGGTTTACACACCAGGCAGGCTCTGCAGAGTGAGTGGACACACTGACGTCCCTCCGGCAAGAACAGCTGTGACTTTCAGCATTTCATGCCCTTTGATCTTTTATTTGAAAGAAAACCACCTTTATTTGCTCTGCAAGCTCCCACGGGTGGGGGACAACTCTTGGCACAGCGCTGGGGTTTTGCGCAAGGGCGGCAGGACCAAAGGATTTTGTCCCTCTTGCTGGGGATGGCTCGGTCCAGGAGAGTAGGAGAGGGTGCAGGGGAGCAGGAGAGGATGCAGGATCAGGCCGTGCTGTAGCCATGCATCCAAAACTGGCAGCTTGGAGGTACCAACCTTTGTCCCTAGAGCTTTGTCAACGTGTTGCTTTTGCAGAGCACTTGTCCTGTGGCAACCAGGGAGCTCTGCTGTGGTGTTTTGCTGGAGCTAAGGAGTTTTCTGGGAGAGAGTTTTAGAGAAAACCATCTTTGCAGGACCTGGGCTTAATGGAAGGAGCCAGGAGCGTGGTGTGCTGGGGGATCGTGATAACAGTGCCAGACCTTGCCACATCCCACCCAGGAGAAGCCTATTTTCCCACCTCCCTTCACTTGCTGCATGGCTTTTTATTACCCTGGCTGACACTTGCCATGCTTCCCCGAGGATCTGTCTGTATTGTGGGCAGCCCTGAGGGGACACTTCTCACCTACATGCAACATCTCTGTCCCATCCTGCTGGAAAAGGGACATCCCTGGAGGGGCTATTTCAAGGGGTGGTTTCTGCTGTTAGAGTGACAATGGCCATGGCTGGTGAGGATAAGGAGGAGACAACCCAGGGTTTTCCATGCAGCACTGTCCCCCTGGGTTGGTGGCTGCATTCAGAAGTGCTTTGGTGTTCACCACAAAGGAGAGGGCTGGTGGTGCTGCCACCCCCCAGCAGCCTGTCACTATCTGTGTGACCGTGTCTCCATGGGGTGAAATGTGTAAACCAAATTGTGCAGAGCAAGAGCGAGATGGTTTGGGAGGACAACCCCTGACAGCACAGGGTCTAGATGGTGGAGGAAGCTGGTGCCATTTGGAAGAGCTGTCTTTTTCCAGAATTTGGCTTCTCTGGACAATGCTGACCATAGCTTGATGTCACCAGAGATCTTTCCATGGGGCACATAACAGGCAGAGCATGTTCTGTCCCCAGTTGCATCCCCAGCATGTCACAGAGCACTATTTCAACATTATCTGCAGGTCAAAATCCACTCTTTGGGTAGATTTGAGTCCCCTGGAGCCCCCTTCATCATCAGCAAACTTCCATCGAAGCCACTGCAGCCCGTCTGGGTTGGGGGTTGTGCAAGAGGCGCCAGTGACGCAGACAGGGCTCTGGTGGCCTTGGGTCAGGGCTGCTGGTGGCCTGACGAGGAGGTAAGACCAGGTGATGTAGGGACAGCTTCCCATCAGAATCCCACCACCGAGCAGGGACATGACAAATAGCAAAGTTCAGGTCTGGTGGGACACAGGCTCAGGCTCAAACTGTACCTCAAAGGGGAGGTCATGACAGCTCCTCCCTGCCCTTCCCAGGAGTGTGCTGCTGTTTCTCGTGTTTCCCCCAAAAAAAGCATCATTCTGCCCTCCCTCCCCCAAATTTTGCCACCTGCCACGAGTATTAAATTCACTGAGAATACTGTGAGAAACCACAAAAAAAGCTGGGCAGATGTTCACCTGCACCAGAGTTTCAGGATGGGAGAGACACGTGGCAGTGGCACTTGCTGGGGGGGACCGCTGGAGTCAGTTTGCCCCCTGTGTGTGTTTTGGGGCGAGGATGCTGCTTTGGGATTCTTTTCTTTCCAAAGATACTCTTGGACAAGGCTTGAAGCCTGGGAATGCCCAATCACACACAGAATTGCTTTTTTTTCCTGATTCTTTTGGCCAAAAGAAATCCCTGAAGGATGGGGGGAGCTGGCCCCCAGTATTTGGGGTGCCTGACTTCCCTGTGCATCGGGCGCCGGAGCGTGGGGATCATCCGTCCCCAAACGACTGTGCCTTTCACCCCTCCCCAAAAAAACCCTCTAGGGCACACCCTCTGCAGATTTGGGAAGCAGCCAGCCCCAAGCCTGTTATTACTTTTCCCCGTGGAGTTGGCCTCTCTTCCTCCCCCCTCTTTTTCTTTTTTTTCCTCCTTTCCCTTCAAATCCAAGCCAGGAAAAGCTTCTGACGTCGGCACCACAGCTCCTCGTGGCTGCTGGGGGAAGGCAGTGGAGGGGATATCCCGGATCATAAAACCAGGATCTTGTTGAAAGCATGGCTACCGCTGGCTGACTGTGAGTCCACTGGTGGGGACAGGCTGGGAGGGATGGATGGGGGACTGTGTTCAGCTGTGGGGGGGTCCTTTTCCTCACAGTGCAGAAGGTTTAGTGCCTTTTTGTGGTTTTTATGATCCTCTGGTGGCTGGCTCTCTTACAGTACAAGAAGGAGTTAGATTAAATAAAAAGCTGTCCATGGAGACCTCAAATTCGAGCTGCTTGGGGGGCTGCATGCAAAGGGAAAAGCAGAAATTCCAGCGAAAGAGCTATTGAAGGGGTGCTTGAAGCATCATGTTTCCTCCAGGGCATTGCCCCATGAGCTCTGGACAGGAGCGGCAGCACTGACACTGGTGGCATCACAGGAATCCCAGTGTCAGCACAGGCTCCATGTCCAGTCAGGGTTGTGAATCTGGGTGAGAGGAAAAAACAACTCCCAGAGGACCTTTATAAACACTTTTCACACTGTGCCTCAGCCTCTCTTCAAAGACAAAAGGTGCAAATTCGAGATAAGAAAGGGTTGATTATGTTACCGGTGCATTCCCAGCTTGCCTCCGGTGCATTCCCAGCTTGCACAGTGCTGGGAAGACTGTGCTCTTCTTTTTATCTGTCTGGCTGGCTCACTACCTCAGCTTCCCCATTCCTCCCTCTTTCCTGGTGTCCTGAGTGCCTTCTGCTTGCAAATCTCAACGCCAACATCATGCTGGCACCTTTCCCTGCTTTCTAAATGCTACCAAACTCCTTAAGTCCGACTGGAGCTGTAAGATCAGGGGCTGTACAGCTCTCTTTGGCAACGTTTTGTGTTAGCCAGTATTTACTGCACACCAAAAACGTTGTGGGGAAAGATGCATGACCTGGTTTATCTTGCAGGTGTGTTTTCGTGGGCTGCCAAGAGCCCCCCATCGCTCTCCCTCTGCACCTGTGCGTTTTTAATCCTCCTTGTCATGTTTTGCTCAGAAAACATCACATGTAGCAAGAGAAACGAACCTAAAAAATAACCTCTTCGAGGAAAAACCCACGATGCTTCCCTGGCAGATGGTGCTGGGCACTGCTCCACTCCTGGCAGCAGATACCCCATAGCCACCACGGTACCCAGCATGGCTTTTCCAGGACATCCCATCTGCTCTGTCCAGCTCTGCACCTGGAGCAGGACGTGCCAGCGGCTGCTTACACCTCTCCCCACAGATGCCGGCTCCTGCCGGGTGTTTTGTTTCCGTCGCTCTCCTCCCAGACCTTTGCTGTTTCCTTCCGTGCGGATGCAACTGGAGGAAATCTCAGCACATTGGCTGTGTCCCAGCTGCACTCACAGGCTGGGGACAGCACTGTGGCTCTCTTGTGTCCTGGGACCTGTCCTTCCTGGCAGTGATGGCGGTGGTGGCAATGATGGTGATGGTGGCAGTGTTGATGCTGCTCGTGCTGGTGGCAGTGGTGGTGCTGGTGGCAGTGGTGGCAGTCATGGTGCTGCTCATGCTGGTGGAAGCCAGTGGTGGCAGTGGTGACACTGGTGGCAGTGGGTGGAATGGTGGTAGTGGTGCTGATGCTGGTGGCAGTGGTGGTGGTGGCAGTGGTGCTCCTCATACCGATAGCAGTGGTGACACTGGTGGCAGTGGTGGTGCTCATGGCAGTGGCCATTGTGGTGGTGGCAATGGTGACAGTGGTGGTGCTGCTGATTCTGGTTGCGGTGACGGTGGTGACACTGGTGGCAGTGGTGACAATGGTGGCAGTGGTGACAATGGTGGTACTGCTGGTACAGATCTCATGTGCAGCTGAGCCTCGCAGACCTCCCCGTGGTCATTCGTGTCAGTGGCAATGGACATGTGTAGAAAATTCTGCATGGTGATAACTGGGACTGCTCAGAAACTTGGGCTCAGTTTACAGAGTGATGGAAGTGCTTGTTGGGAGCAGGGAGAGCAGGACTTCATCAGCCTTAAGGGGAAAGGGCTGGTCGGTGTCTTGCTATGTGAGCTGAAAGCAGGAGAGAGGTCGAGGAAGCGTGACACAGCTGGGTGTTTTGTTGGGTTTCTCTGAAGGTGAACTTTGAACAGGAGATGTGCTCACTCCGAGATCGCTATATTGTGAGATACACATTGTTTGGGTGAGTAAGAGCCTTTGTTCCGAGTCCTGCTGCTAAAGCCCACATGGAGTGACACTTTGGCTCTGCAGAGCTTCCTTTTCCTTCTGTTGGGGAGGTGCTGTGTTTAGGAAAACCTGACTCCACCATCTGTGTCCCGCTAGCCGGGTACCAGCGGCACAGCCGTTGGGTCAGGCATCTGCTCAGCATTCCAACCAGGCTCTTCCATTCACTGGTTGAAGATCTGACCTTCATTTTCCATCAAGTTGCTGTGAGGAAGATCAGCCTCATCCCTCTGTTGCAGGCTCTGTCCCTGGACAGCTGGGATGAGGCCAAGGCATTTGTAATGGCCACACTGCAAAGGAATATTTTGGAGAGCTCTGTGATCCCCTCAGCTTTGGGGTATAAGACAAAGAGATGATGGCTCAGTGGTCCCCATCCCCCAGAGCGGCATCCTTCACTGCTCTCTTGCCACACTGCTGTGTGTTCATCCTGGATCTTCTGTGGGCTCTTGGCTGCAAAATTCTTGTGGAAGAAGCAGAAATTTCCACAGTCGTGAAAAAATACAGCATAGAATCACTAAGGTTGGAAAAGATCTCTGAGATCATGGAGTCCAGCTGTTAACCCAGCACTGCCAGGTCCATCGCTCAACCATGTGCCACATCTGTGCCTCTTTTGAACACTTCCAGGGATAATGATTCCACCACTTCCCTGGGCAGCCTTTTCCAATGCCTGACCACCCTTTTGGTGAAGAAATTTTTCCTAATATCCAATCTAAATCTCCCCTGGCACAACGTGAGGCGATTTCATCTTGTCCTGTTGCTTTGTTACATGGAAGAAGAGGCCAACCCCCACCTGGCTACAACCTCCTTTCATCGGGCTTCCCCAAGATGGGTTTGAGCCTGACAGGCCAGTGCTGCATTGCTGAGCATCCTCATCCAGGGCTTGCTCACTGTGTCCTCATATGCTTCCTCTAGATCCCCCGGAGCGCTCAAATCAGAAGGATTTATATTCCACTTGGCAGGTTATTAATATTAGCTGAAATTCCCTTTTCCACATTGTTCTGCCATGCTTAATATGGAGATCAGCATCACGGCCTGAAACGCCGGGGATGATTTGTGATTGAATATCCATTAGGGATTTATGGGCTTCGGGGCTGAATTGCAGGGACGTGCAATTGCCAAAATACTTGAAACGCTTCCACTGGAGAGGAGACCTTGTGGGAAAGGAGCACTCGCTGTTCTCGTAGGCAGGCGGTTCCCACTGAGCCTCCGTTACTGGCAGCGAGCACACCCAAGCCAATAAAAAACTGTGCGGGATCCGGAGCGCTGATGGAGCATGAGCTGTGTGTCGGATGATGACAGGGGGCAAAGCAGGCATTGGTGCTGGCAGCAGCTGCCAGTCCCACGGGGTTGTTCAGCGGGTGGGATTTAATCCAGGACACGGGTAAACATGGGCACAGTTCATATTAATGTCCCTGGCAGCCGGTTAAAACGAGGTATGAGGTTGTTTGGAGGGAGAAAAGTCATTTTTTGCTGCTTTCCCTGGTGCACCTCTGGTGCTGGTGCGTCAAATCAGATCGATCGCTGGGATCAGATCAAATCGTCGGGACAGATGGCATTAAACACACTGGAAGCCTGATGAGTAAAAGCATAAAAAGTAAAAGCAAAAGTTCCTCAAGTCCTTTGTTTCAGAGAAACTGGGTTTGCAAGGGGACAGTTTGGGACAATTCCTACTTTGCATCATCTCTTCCCTTGGAGCAGCTGTGGCTGCCCATCCCTCCCACCTCCCATCCCTTTGGAGGGTTTTAAGCTCTCTTTCCCTTAAAATGAAAAAGATGAACCTTGCTGAGGGGGTTGCGAGCAGGTTTTCCTTGGGAATTGTTCACTCACTGGGTTGCTGGTTCTTTTCATGGTTGTGCTGGCCAGAGGATCAGCAGCTGGACATGTAGGAGCCATACAGCCAAAACCAGCCCAAAATTACCCTCCAGAAATACCACACTGGTTCTTACCCAGCCATGGTGAGATTGTCTCGGGGAGAAGCAGATCCCACAAACAAAGTGGTGGGTGGGATCACCACTGAAAAAGCATGGTGAACACTGTGGGGAGAGCAGGTTTCCCAGCCCATCTTGCAGGATCATTGCAAGCTTTGAGCAAAAATTCTAGCTGCTGTGGTCCAGGTGGGGAGGGTCAGCTACCCTGGGGGGTTCAGCATCGTCTGTGGTCTGAGCTGCTCCGAATCACACCTAAAATGCTGCGGGGAGGCAGCTCCCACCTCACTCCCATCCCTCAGCCAAGCTTCCAGCCTCCATCAGCTGCTAAAATCTGATTTTCTCAATGGGGACTGGAAAGTCTTCCCCCCTGAATGTCCCACTCATCCCTTGCAGCCCAGGCAGGGTTTGAACTTTGCAGAACATCCTTGCAGGGCTTGGGGGTAGCATTACCTTGGTTTTTGTAGGGGAAAAAAAAGGCCATGAGTGATGGGACATGGTTGATGGGAAAAGTCCATGATTTTAGCAGGCAAACTGGGCACTTTCAGCAGAGCATATCTGCTTCCCCTGACGCCTCACCTGCCTTTTTTTCCCATTGCTGTGTAACTTTTCCATTCCTGGGTACGACTGGAGAAGCAGGAGCTGTTGAGCAGGCTGTAAATGATGCTTGGTCCTGGAAGAGCCCATTGTCAGCACCCAGGTGCTGTGACAAGCTGGTCAGTGCTCAGCTTATCTCCCTGCTCCCACCTTGTCTCATTGCATAAGGGTGAGACAATCCAGAGGGGAAAGTTTCTGGCTGCTGTGAGGAGAGGCAAGGGGGTGCCTGCTGGCCTGGCTCGGGTTACTTATGTGCTTATGGTCTATTTTGAGGCTCTGGCCACGCGGCACTAAGCAGCCGCTGACCTGGGGGAAGGACCAGTTTCAAAACAAGAGTCCGGTGGGGAACAACGCGGGGAGGCTCCGGCTGGGTTTCCCTCAGCTCCGAGTGGGGCTGGCAGAGCTCTCACCTTCCCGCTGGGCCCATCATCTCATGGATTTGGGCATTTCCACAGTGGGAATTGATTTTCTTTTTAATTGTTCCCATTGCCATCCTTGAAAGCAAAGATGCCACAGGTTGAGGGGCCGGGGTCCATTACAGGGAGCGATGTGCCGGCGGTGTGGGAATGTGGATGAGGAGGCAGGGAGACGCATCCATCACTAACGCTGCCAAAACCACACACACACGACCCCCTCCACAGCCCCCCCTCCCCAGGAAAGCTCATTTGCAGGCGGCTTAGTTCTCGTAAGAGCATTAGAGGTGCATTTGGTGGACATGAGCCCAGTGCCAGGAGCATGTGGCCGATTAGCGGCAGCGGCAGCTGGTTTCGGGCACAGCGTGCGTTTGGGGTGGAGATACTCAACGTGCTTTTTGGGGACACAAAGGTGAGGTCTGGGGGGTCTGGATGGGTGTCAGGGGGTCAGCTGGTGTGGCTTGGGTGCTTAAATCCACCAGCAGGTGCAGATGTTGGGTGGCATATGGGAGCAAAGCCTTCCCTGCCATGTGCTTTTCCCTTCTGCGGGTGAAACGTGAGTTACCCCCTCTGGCTTTCCAGTGCCATTTCAGCTCTCCAGATGATATTGCAGTTTTAGTTTTAAATACCACTTTGCTTTCTAATCTATGGTCTCCTGCGAAGATGAGGATGGTTGGGGATGCTCGTAGGGGATATAGAAAGTGATGGTGCCTTCAGGGGCACCCACACCGGGCAGGGGCTTCCTTGGGGAGGAGGACACTCTCACCACTGCGTTTCCCTTTCCCTCCCCTGCAGCCTCGCTTTCCGCTGGGATTTATGGAGGTGCTGAGGAGCAGCTGTGAGCCCTGCAGCCCCCGGCAGCCCGCCCTGTGAAGCAGCCTCCGGCCGCCTCTCCTCGTCTCGCCCAGCACCCCGACCCTCCGACTCAACCATTCAAGGCTCCCGTGCATGGATCGCCCCAGCGAGGCACCGCTGCCGGACGCCGCTGACGCCGCCCCGTAGGCTCCCGGCCCCCCGTGCCGCCCCCAAGTACTCCACATACCCCGATGGGGTAACGTGACGGGGGTCACCCTCCCGCCACCACCACCCCCCATATGCAGAGGCCTTTCTAGAGCGCCCGGGAGCGCGCGGCACCGGAGGCAGCAGCCGCTCGCCGTCGCACACACGCAGAGGACGCCAACACTACAGCAAAGGGATTTTTTTTTTTTAATTATTATTATTATTACCATTAATATTATTTTTTTTCCCCATCTGGCTTTTTCCCTTCCTCCCCCGGGGAGCTTGTGGTGTGTCAAGGAAGCCGGCGCGCTCCCAGGAGTTGGGATTATTTGCACAACGTCTGTATATTGAGTTCTCGACCCTGTTTTATTTTTATTTTTGAAGCACAGAGGGGTTGTTGGGTTTTTGTTTGGTTTTTTTTTTTTGCCCCCTTCACGCCACACTTTTCTTGGGTTTTTCCCCCGCCACTATCAGCACCACCTTACCCTCCCACTGTCCCACCATGGCCCGGATGAACCGCCCTGCGCCCGTGGAGGTCTGCTACAAAAACATGAGGTTCCTCATCACCCACAACCCCACCAATGCCACGCTCAGCACCTTCTTGGAGGTAAGGAGGGAAGGCTGGAAGTGGGGAACGGGGGTCCCGTTGCATCTTCTGGGGCTAAAAGCTGATGTAGATGAGAGGGCAGCACATCTGCTTTGGTACCACAGCCCCTGGTGGCATCCTGGGGCAGTGGGTCCAATCATTGCCAGCTTTTTGGGATGGGATGTTTTTCAGGACCCCAGGTGTGATGTGTGGGCACAGTAGAGGTGGAGCAGAGCGTCCCCATTCTCATTGCATCCCCTGCCAGCTCCACTAGCACATCATGTCACGGGGCTTTGGAGCGATGCATATGGGTGCACACAACCTGCCCTGCACCTCCCAGCACCTCAATAACAACTTTTCATCCCAAATATCCCAGCGTATTTCTAATGTCCAGAGCATGTTGGGTGGTGCTGGAGAGTTCGGTGTTGCAAGAGCCAGCACTGGCAGCACCTGTGTGAGTGCCACTGCCTCAGGGCGACAGGAAGGTGACTGTGATTTGGGGACAGCCTCCCCATACCCTGCACGCTGCACACAAGGCAGTGGGGTTACCAGTGGCTACACCAGTGGGAAGGGAGAAAAATTCCCCTTTCCTCCAGCCTCTTAGACTTCTGGCCGGGCTGCTGAGCATGTGGGGGGCTCACCACGGTCTGGTGAGCGCACATGGGGAACAAAGGAGGTGGATCATTGGCGGGGATGATCTCATGGTGCCCGGCGAGGCCGGTGCACCAGGCACATAATCCGGGGGCAATCCTCGCGCCGGGCAATGAGCCATGCTGGAAACATCCCAAGTCCCACGCCTGAGCCTGCAGTGTGTTGGAGTGATGATGGGATACAGCAGCGAGGTGGAGAAGGAGCCCCTGAGCCATCTGTGAGATGCTGAGCTCGGTTGGTGGGGCATGCTACGACTCCCCCCAGCTGCCTCCATGCATTTCTGCATCAGGAGTGTGACCTCACTAGGCACAAATAATTTCTTCTTCAGAGGACTTGCACCCATTTCAGGGATGTTTCTTTGCCTGGGGTGTAAAATCCCTGCTGATGTGGCTGTCAAAGCTTAAAAATAAATGGTACTCGTGACTCTGAGGAGTCATGAAGATGCTGGTTAAAATCCTACAAGGCCACATGTCTTTGGTGTCCTGGGATTTCATGTTTCCTTGTGCCTGCCAGGCTGGATGGACCACGGGTCAAGGTTTCAGAGATGAGGCACAGCACTGTTTTAGGGTCCATACTGCACCACATGGTCATAGCAGGGCTTGGTTGTGTTGGGGTTAACTGGGGTGCATCTGGCAGGGTCTGTTCAGACCCCTCCTTCTTCCCTCCCCAGGACCTGAAGAAATACGGTGCCACCACGGTTGTGCGAGTGTGTGAAGTGACCTATGACAAGACCCCCCTGGAGAAGGACGGCATTACTGTCATGGTAGGTGGGCAGCAGGATGGGCACCAGGGGGGGCTGCCCCAACACCACCCTGAAATATCTCATCCCTCGGGGCTGTGAAACACCCTGGTAGCCCAACACAGCATCACGCTTGCTGAGGAGCAGAGTTGGAAGCCCAGCTGAGCTGAGCTGAGGCTGGTGCTTTAAAAAGAGAAGTGCTGCCCACGCAGCCGAAACTGTGACTCACCCGGCTGAGTCGGCAGCTGCCTTCCCTGCCTGTTGCTCAGGCTTTGAAACATCCAGGGATGAGAGCGCCTGATCCCACGTGGAAGATGCGCGTGGTTCCCATTACCCTCGGCGTTATCTTATCCTGGGGGGTGGTGTGAGGGTTTTTTGCTCTTCCAGCAGCCGGCTGGTGCAGCTGGGGGGGATGAAAGGGAGGAGGCAGCAAGCTGGGAAAGGCAGAGCAGGCAGCTGCCTGGGCTGTATCTTGGCTGATAAGTAATTGGAGATGATGTCAGGCGTGATAGCCCTGCCAGGGAGTTCAGCTCCAGCTGGGAAGTGAGGCTCTGCTCATTATTTAGGGAAGGGTTTGGAAGTGCCTCATGTCTCCTGGGGTGGTCCTCTGTGTGTAGGACCTCTTCGTATAGCTCTGTCTGCATAATGTAAATCCTAGAGAGAGAAGGCTGTATCTTAGATCCTCAGGGATACAGGTGGATAATCCTGTGGCTCTCTAGATACAGATCCTTCTGATGCAGATGTCTCTAGATACAGATGCAATCTGTGTCTCTACAGGATATAGCTTGAAAAGATAGCTCTATCCTACATGTAGAATCCGTATGTTGGAGATCATATCTGCTCACTTACACACCAAATTCTGCCTTTTACCCCATTTCTAACTGGAGCCTCCAGTCTGAGTTTCTATATCTAGGATATATGTACGTCTTTACATCTCTTATATGGAGAGATACATATCTAGGCGCTGTTTTATATAGAGAGTTAGAGAAACTATATAAGACACTGTCTAGAAACTAAATAGCTTCTATATCAACGTTTCTATAACCATATAGAAACTATATAAGGTAAATCATAGAGATATCTGTAAGCTAGTTTTCTATACATAGATGTATCTATGCCAATACAGAAATATCTCTATATAATTATATCAAATACATCTCTATATATATATATTTGAGATGTGTGTGTATATATATATCATGGTATATATTTATATATTTTTGCTATTTTTTTATATGTATCTTGATGTATATATTTCACATATAAATATGTCTTGGTGTACAAGTCTGATGAGGAACAGCTGAGGGTGTTTAGCCTGGAGAAAAGGAGGCTCAGGGAAGATCTTATCCTCTCTACAACTCCCTGAAAGGAGGTTGTAGCCAGGTAGGGGTTGGTCTCTTCTCACAGGTAAGAAGCAAAAGGACAGGAGGGAATGACCTCCAGTTGCTCCAGGGGAGGTTTAGAATGGATATTAGGAAAAATTTCTTCACTGAAAGGGTTATCAAGCATTGGCATGGGCTGCCCAGGGAAGTGGGAGTTATTTAAAAGAGGTGTAGATATGGCACTTGGGGACATGGTTTAGTGGTGGCCTTGGCAGTGCTTGGTTAACAATTGGACTTTGTTGATCTTAGAGGGTTTTTCCAACCTAAACAATTTTATGCTTCTATAGATAGACCTGTGGGAGACCTTAGAGCCCCTTCCAGTCCCTAAAGGGCTGCAGGAGAGCTGGACTATTTACACAGGCATGTAGTGATAGAACAAGGGAAATGGATTCAAACCTACAGAGAGCAGGTTTAGATTGGAGCATAAGGAAGAAGGTTTTTATCATGAGAGCAGTGAGACACTGGCACAGGTTGCCTAGAGAAGCTGTGGATGCCCCATCCCTGGAAGTGTCCAGGGCCAGGCTGGATGGGGCTTGGAGCAACCTGATCTAGTGGAAGGTGTCCCTGCCATGACAGGGGTTTGGACTAGATGATATTTGAAGGTCCCTTCCATCCCAAGCCATTCCATCATAGGATGATTCTGTGGTGTGCTGTGTCATACCTGGTGTGAGCCCCTGACCTGCACTCGTGGCTGTGGGGAGGAGATGGCCTTGCAGGAGGAGATGGCCTTGCAGGACACAGGCTGGGCAGGGGGGGCCGGCTCAAGCACTGCAAACACCCTGAAGCCCAGCGTGCTCCTTTCCTATCAAATCCCAACAGAAATCACACCACCTGTTCAAACACTGAAGTGAAGCAGCTTATTTTGCCATCTCACACCAAGGATGACTCCAGCACAGCAGCTTAGTGACTCATTCCTCAAAATCTAAGATTAGGGCCTGGTGCCTCCCACCCTTCAGGGCTCACCAAGCCACATCCTTTCCAAGTGGTGCTGCCTTGCCTGCCCCTCTCTTCCACTGCTGCATAGCCAGTGGCCATGCTCCTCCTGACAAATCTGTTTTGGGAGAGAAATCCCCACTTTGGGACACTTACCCTCATAAGCCCAGGGCTGAGGGGTATCAAATGCAGAACCCATTTGACCAACTTCCTCACTGTGTTCCAATTTTGAACCCCTGCAACTTGAGGATGAAGCTCAGAAGAAGATGTGATTTTTTTTCTTTGTCCCTTAATAGCCTTTCCTGAGGGATGGTATTTAAATGGCCCCATTTGGAGTGATCTCCCTCTCTTTGACTCTCTCTAGGGCTGTGTTAGTGTGTTCCTAGACCATTCTTTTGGGATTTGTGTTTTCCCCTTCCCCTCCATGTGTTGCAGGAAGCTGAATTTCAGCACCACATCAAGCCCTGAGATTTCAACCATCTTCAGGCCACCTTTGCTCAAATCCCCTGCAATGTGCTCCCAAGTGCTGGAATTAGACAGGAGCTGGCAGGGGGGAGGATGGGAACTGCATCACCCCAAAGCTCAGTGAGGTCATCTGGATGGCGATGGGGCAGGGGGTGACCGTCCTGATCTGCAGAGGCAAGAGGTCATGGGGACCATGTTGCAGATCCTGCAGGTGCTCCTGAAGGCTGAACCTGTCCATAGGAGGTGGAAAGACCCCAGACCTAGACTTGTATGGCTTCAAACCCTGAGCCAAAGCAGCCAGGGAATTCCTGTATTCTGGATGATGCTGCAAAGCCCCCCTACATGCCCGGTTCCTGGCACTCTTCTGCCTCCCCACTGCTGAGGCCCCAAACACCAACACCCTGAGTGAAAAACAACCCCTGAGAGGTTTTCCCCAGAGTTTTGACAGCGTTTCTCTCTTCCCAACCTTGCAGGATTGGCCATTTGATGATGGAGCGCCTCCTCCCAGCAAGATTGTGGAAGATTGGCTCAACTTGTTGAAGACCAAGTTCTGCGAGGACCCCGGCTGCTGCGTGGCCGTGCACTGCGTGGCCGGCCTGGGGCGGTGAGTCTGAGCCCAGCACCCCAGCTGCCATCCCCCATGAATGCAGGAGAGGGAAAACCATGGCAGCTCTCCTCCTTCCCTTCCCCAGCCCCCCTTTGAGCAGGGTTTTATCCCAGGTGCCAGCCCTCTGTGAAGGCAGAAGAGGGAGAACCATGGCAGCTCTCCTCCTTCCCTTCCCCAGCCCCGCTTTGAGCAGGGTTTTGTGAAACCTTAGTGGGAGTAGGTGTTGATGGGGGGGATCTGCTACCTGAGCTTCTCCTTGAACTTTAAATGATGGGTATCAGCCTCTGGGCTGTGTGACTGGGGAGTGAAGCCACTGCTTTTGCCTTTCAGCGCTCCCGTCCTCGTCGCGCTGGCCTTGATCGAGAGTGGGATGAAGTATGAAGACGCCATCCAGTTCATCCGACAGTAAGTGCAGCAGTGTTTTGGTGTCAGGGCAGAAAGTCCCTTTCTGAGGGAATGGAGAGATCTGGCATGTCCCGGGGGGGGGGTTTTTTGGGTTCTCTCCTTTGGGACTGGGAAAACAAGGCATTGGTATGGAGCACCCTGTGCCTTTGCAGCAGGGCTGCAGGAGGCTGGGGCAGCATCCCTGAGGGGTTTTTGGCAGTCACTCCACCTCTGCCCCACCTACCTCCCCACTCTCCATGTCCTGGGGCTCCCAGGGTGGATGAGTGAGGAAAGCTGCTGGGGTCAATGCCTGTCTCCATCCCTGGAGGGTGCACCTGGCTTCAGCCTCCAAAATCCTTTCCTGCTCCAGACAGGGGGGCTCAGCACCCCAGCAGGGGTGGTTTGGGTTGGGGGAGATCTCGTGCCACACCTCTGACTGTTCTGGCCTTTCTCTGTCCCCACAGGAAGCGCAGAGGAGCCATCAACAGCAAGCAGCTGACGTACTTGGAAAAATACCGACCAAAGCAGAGACTCCGATTTAAGGATCCTCATAACCACAAGAACAAATGCTGCATCATGTAACCTCAATGACCTCTTGCCAAAATCCGTGCACAGACCCCCGGGCACTCGCACACATCCCACCCCCTCACCTCCTCGCCCAGCCATGCGCTCCCCACACGCTGCCCCTCTGCCAGGGCTGGGCTGGGGACACGGAGCATCTCCAGTGTGTTCCAGCACTCACAGCACACTCGTCTTGCTGGATCCCCAAAAAAGGCTGCTGTCTCCAGCTGCAGCACCAAGGAGGGAAGGCAGCACTGCCCTCTGACTCTTGATGTTAGCAGGCAATGAGCTCGTGTGACCGTTCTTCATCGCCATCCTCCTCCCCCCTTCCCCTCCCGTTGCACTGAGAGGGGTGGGCAAAGGGTGCTTGGTTTGGGGTGATGCAGGCAGGGCTATGCCAGCTGAGAAGGGATGGGGTGCAGGAAGGTCAAGCACCCCCATAAAAACCTTTCCCCACCTCTTCTCCATAAATAAGGGCTGCAGCAGCGGGGATGGAGGTGGGGATGGCACAGTGGCCTCGGGGGGGGGGAAGGTGGTGACAGCAGGGAGAGGTGACAGGGGCTCTTAGCTCAGTGCTGGCCTTGTGACCAGGGGAAGGGCTGAGCTAAGACCCCCAGCACCACTCTCTTTCTCCTGGCCCCTCTGTCACCTCCCCACCTCCCTGTTGTCTCGATGCCAGCTGGGATGCTGCAGATGGGGCTCGCTGGGGGCTTGCTGCAGTGAAGGCAGTACTGCTGGGAACCTTGGGGACCACGGCAGGGCTTTTGAGGCACTCAGCTTTGCTGGGATGCTGGATCAGCACTGGGTCCCCCAAAGTGTGGGGTGCTCTTACTTACAGCTTCCAGATTCAGTGCCCAGGGTGGTGAGTTCTCTGCTGTCGTGTCCCCATCCCTGAGCTGTGGCACAAACCCCAGTTCTGGCTGCAGTGGCCTGGGGACACGATGTGCCTCTCAAGGCACATCCATGTCCTCCACCACTGCATTTGCTGGCCGAGGGGCTGGGCTGCAGCTTTCCTAGGGGATTTTGGGTGTTCCTGGCAAGAGCACATCACCTAATTTAGCACCTGCCTTTTCCATGTCTGTACCGAGGCGCCTGGCACCCCCAGCACAGGCCCTGATGGGGTGGGCTCAGAGCTGCCCCTGAGCTGGGACATTAAACATCTCTCAACTTTCTGCCTTTGAACGCTTGCAGCAGCTGGAGCAGTGGGCACGTAGGGGGTGTGGGGATGGTTTTTTTCTTTTAACGAGGATAAAAAGAAATTTGCTAATTAAAGGAAAAAAAAAAAACCTTAAAAAAAACACCCTGTTTGTCTTCCGCACATCTTCTGGCCTTTCTTTCTCCCATCACTGCCCAGTAGAGCCCAGGAGGTGACCCATGGTCCCCCAGACTGATCCCCAGCACTGTGTCACAGCTGGCTGCCATCCACTGTCACCAGGACACACGTGTGGCCCAGGGATGCTCCAGGTGCCCTTTGAGCTGACTGCTGTTCACCCCTCAGCTGCAGAGGATCACAGTTGCTGGGACAAGGAGGGCTGGTCATCCACCTCTTGGGGTTTTAGGCTGCCCAGCTTGAGATGTCTTCAGTGCCATGTGTTGGATGTTTCCAAAGGTTTGTGTGCCTTCCAAAACGTAGATATCCAGAGAAATTCACTTCAGGGGGTTCATCCCTTGGGACAGGTGGTGAGGAAGGCTGGTTAGACACCTTCAGTACCTGTAGAAGGTTGGGGACTGCTTTGTACCACCCCATGGGTGGGCAGAGGAGATGTTTGGAGCTGTTTCCAGCACCACTTCTCCTGTCTCAGTGGGGACCAACCCCACTGCAGGGCAGGGAAAGCCATCCTTTGGGATAAGCTGTGGTGCTGAATGAGGTGGGCACCCTCCACACGTGGCCTTGGAGTTGTCATACCACATACCCCGGGCCTCTCCAAGCCTCCACATTGTGAGACAGCCCTCAGTTCCTTGAGTTTCTCCTGCCCTGTCCCAGGCTGTTGGTTCCTATGACTCGTGGAGAAGGCAGCAATGGTCAAAGGATCTGTGTTGGCTGGGAATAGTGTGGAATTGGGCTGATAAAAAGGCCTGACCCTATATTAGAGCACCCTGCTGGGTGGGTCACCGTCCCCTTCCTGCTTGGGTCTGTCCTCCTGCTGCTAAAATAGGTACTGCTTCATCCCCAGGGACACAGGAGGTGGCTCAGCATTGTGGTGGTGACAGCCTCAATCCCTGCTAGCCAGGAAACCTCCCGATCCCATGGCCTTCCTTGTGGGAACTGTTGCTTTATAGGCTTGGAGACGTTTCTGTCCTGGCAAGATGAGTTTTCCTCACCCATGCTCATGGCAGCATCACCTGGAACGTGGCCCAGGGCAAGAGGTCCTGGGATTCAGCCACAATGCCTTTGAGTTGGAGTCAGGCTGGGGACAGAGGGGTTTGAATTCAGCCTCCTTTGGCCACTCCTGAGCAAGAGTTCAGTCAGGCCTCAGCTTGGGGGGCTGGTTTAGGGGGGACACCAGGGGGACAGGCTTCACTTTATGTAGCATCAACCCAATCACCTTAAAATTAGGGAGCTTCTGGTATAAAAGCAGTCCTTGACCTGGCCACGTGGCCAAATCCTGAGGGCCTCTGGCTGGCAGAGTGGCATCTTTATCCTCCTCAGTTTATGAGTCACTGCAAAAAAAAACCAAACCAAACTAAATCATGCTGCTTTAATTGTCCTAGACCTTTTTCCTTTTTTTTTCCACGGATATCTCCCCCTTAACCCTAAAATGTGCTGCTTCCGTAGAAAGGACACCTTGGCAGCCCAGGAGCTGCTGTCTTGCATGGAGGGCTGAATTCAAAAGTTTGTCTGGGTTGGACTGTCAAATATTTGGGGTTTTTTTGATATGGACTTGGGCTTCTTCTTCTGAGGTACAAGCTCCTCAGTGTTTCAGCCCAGAGAGGGTTACAGAAGCAACAGGCTGGGGAAACTGAGGAGTCTTCCAAGGGGGATTTGGGTTAGAAATCTGAAAGAAGAGCTCAAAAGTCTTGAGACAATTGGGAAGAGGAAAAGTTGAAGCTCAGTAGACAGCACCAGAGCGAGGCCTAAGCAGCCAAGGGCTCATGGTTTGGGCTGGTCTTGGGGTCTCTCCTTGTACACTAATCCTTATTTCACCTCAAATGAGCCAAGATGCTGAAAGGAGAGCCTTAAAAATCTGATGTATTTGCCAGTGCTGTTACTGCTCCGGTTGTTTCCGTTGAGTCCTGGCAGATGTCACAGGGAAGAGACACCCCCATGGCTTTGGCTACAAACCAGCCACCTCATCCTGCCCTTTTCTCCAGAAGCAAAGGCTCAAACTGGGTTTTATAATTTCTCACTCCTATCCACCCCCTCACCCTCCATGGAAAGCCACTGTCCTCCCATAATTTGCAGGGACAAGGTTCCAAACTGGTGCAAGAACTGTGGAGACCCAAAGGATGGCAAAGCAGAGATGCCCCAACCATCAAACCAAGAGCCTGTAGCCTTTACCCAGGAGTCAGTCATGGCTGAGCCTCATGTGAGGGGATAAATCTGAGCAGGAATTTGTAGCTGTGTCCTCTCACCAGTGGCACACAGCATACATATGCCCTCAAATATCCCTTCTGTTGTTTTTGTTTTCCAGTCAGATGGAAACACGTGGAAGGGGTGGGATGGTGGGAAGGCAGGAAATGTGGCCATCACAAATGTCCAGCTCTTCATTTAAGAAGGTTCTGGTGACACACGTTTAAAGACTTTGCATTTGTACATTCATATTATGAGTCTTGCAGTAAGGCTGACACTGTGGTGCTTGAGCTGGGAGCTTCAGAGGTTTATGAGGAACAGATTTCCCGAGAAAGCAGAGTCTGGCTCTATTCACAATAGAACGAGTCGTTTCCTTTTTTATTTTTTTCATTGGGTTTGTTTGGTTTTTATTAGTCCCAGTGGGAAAGCGCACAGGGAGATTCGTGACTTCCATGCAGTTTCCAAGGTCTTGTATCTTATTTGCTGCCCCCACGCTGGGTAGGTGCAGCTTGGCGGGTGGGTTTGGATGGGATTCTGTCTGGTGGGAGACAAATGTGGCTGGTTTCTTGGTGCAGAGGGGGGGTCCTGGGCCGGGCTCTTGCAGACATTCCCGGGGAGGGGGCGTTCTGCCGCTTCCCTTCAGATGATGATCTCCCAATGAACTCTCCACTTCCCTGCTGTTCCTTTCTGTGCAACAAAAGAACTGCATATTTTCCTTTTTAACCCCCTGGGCGACCATAGTAGTGTGTAGATTAAGCCCAGATGACTTTTTTTTTTGTTGGGTTTTTTTTTGGTTGGATTTTTTTTTTTGGTCTGAGCCATAGCTAAATTATTGTACCCAATGCTTTTTGTATCAGATGGCATCACTTTGAATATGCAGATGAGGTATAGGATCTTGACACTTTATAACCTTTTTAAAAAGAAACTTGTCTGTTTACTTAACGTCTTGTGTAAAAAGGAAAAAAAAAATGTATGCCTTCGGTAATCACTTTTTTTTGTTGTTTTTTTGAGTTTTATGAAATTACGGTGGTTACACTCCAGCAGCGAAATAAAAAGCGTTCACTGTTTTGTACATCCCTGTGTGCCTGGTGCTGCTAATGGGAGTTATCAGGATGTGGGAGGCAAAGGCAGAGCTGAACTCTGGCCAAGGGTGGAAGTGAATCAGGGAGTTTGTTCCGGCTGGAGAAGAGAGGGCTTCGGGAAGACCTTAGAGCACCTTCCAGTGCTACAAGAGAACTGGAGAGAGACTTTTGCAAGGGCCTGGAGTGACAGGACAAGAGGGAATGACTTCAAACTGACAGAGGGTGGGTTTAGATTAGGTATTAAGGAAGAAATTCTTGCCTGTGAGGGTGCTGAGGCCCTGGCACAGGTTGCCCAGAGAAGCTGTGGCTGCCCCATCCCTGGAAGTGTCCAAGGTCAGCTTGGATAGGGCTTGGAACAGCCTGTTCTAGGGGGAGGTGTCCCTGGACATGGTGGGGCAGTTGGAACTCTGTGATCTTGAAGGTCCCTTCCAACCCATTCTGTGATTTTATATCCAGTGGAGCATGGCCTAACCTTGGTTGGACACCCTGGAATACACCCAGAGGAGACATTAGACACACCCCACCTGACCTGCTCATGAAATCAGTTGGGTTTTTAACTCTGCTCCCTATGACCAAGGAAGGCAAAGACGAGAGTCTCCATGGAGGAGTTGGAGCTTGCATAAACAGGCTGGTAAGCAAGGAAAGCTGACACAAAATTGTGTGAGCTCCCAAGTAATTACATGGGGTTGCGTGGAAGAGGGGGGAGGAAACTCCCCTTGTGCTGCTCTAGGCTCAGGAAAGCTTTTAAGCCAGATGCCAGCTTGGAAGAAGGTAGAGGTGAAGCAGGGTGGCGTGGCCAGAGCTGTCCTTGGATTCCCCCAGCACTTCCCAAGCACTCTGGCACAGCAGATCCTTATCTCCTGCAGGCTTTGAACCGCAGCTGCAAGGGGCACTGCCTCCTCCTTGTGCAAGAAGCAACTGGGCCTTCAATCAGCCTAATTGCTGCCTCTCCTCTCAAGCAGGAGGGCCAGGGGGACTGCTGAACACGGCGTGTGTGCTGGAGAAACACCCACCCGTGCTCCTGCCTGGACATGCTCTCTTCTACCTGCTGCATTCCTCCTTGCTCTCCGTCACCCAAAAACGTGCACCCCTCTGCAGGCCAGAACCCAACTCTCCGTGTTAGGCTGCTGCCACTCCGTGCACAAGTTCCTGCCCTCCCTAAGAGGAGTACTATAAAAGTTCATTAAATTAGGGGGTTCTGGAAAAGTCTAAGGTGGCCCCTCACAGGGATCTGCCCAGAGAAGCTGTGGCTGCCCCATCCCTGGAAGTGTTCAAGGCCAGGTTGGATGGGGTTTGGAGCAGTCTGGTCAGGTGGAAGGTGTCCCTGCCCATGGTGGGGGCAGGGGTAGAACTGGATGATCTTTAAGGTCCCTTCCAACTCAAACCATTCTATGATTCCATTCCATGATTCTCTGATCTCTTCCCAACTGGTGCCATGGTCCACAGTGCCTTAAACCCTTCTCAGCAGAGGATGTTGGTACCTGCAAGCCCCATCACAGCCCCAAATTGCAGTGCATTCAGTCCTGCCAACAACAAAATCAGTGAGATCCCCCCCCAGCTCACGGTGGATGTCCACAGCTTGGTCTCATCCCTGACTCCCTTTCCAGTCATCAGAGATCAAGGGACAACACCATAGATTCAGGAGGGACTGACCTCAGACTGTCAGGGACACTCCTTTCAGAGCTCCACCACCGCAGAGGGACCCCCAGAACTCTCAGCTCACACAGACACATCCATGCTGGAGACACCGAAGCCTTGGCAGATGACCCATGGCTCACAGCTCTGCCTGTCCATGTTCCTAACCCACCTTAGCAAGCCAGATCTCTGCAGAGCAAGGAGGCAAAGGTTGCAGGGTCTTCAGTAAAGTCTGGACAAGCCACAGTCCAGCCTCATAAGACTGGATTAAAAAATGTTTTCTGAGGGCTGCCTTGGTACATTCTGAACCATGACAAAACCTTCCTTTGGTTATTTTGGACTGCTGATGGCTGCCATGGCCAACACTGGCTTTTCCCCGGCACAGCACAGCTCTGATCACTGACCCCATCTACCTGCTTGGGATCAGCCCTTTTGCAACACCTCCACACGAGGACATCCTGATGCCTGGAAGGGTCTCCCAGCTTCCATCTGTTCCCAGGGAGGCTTGAACCATCAGCAGTGCAGGGGCAAAGGTCTCACGTCCCCCCAGGACCTGGCAGACCCCGTGGGTCTGGGCACGCGGTACTGGAGGGTGGGAGGTGCTGCCCTGTTTGTGCTGCAGTATCTGGAAACTCCCATGCTCGTAGGGATGAAAATGTAGGGCAGCTCTTGGGTTGGGAAGAAAATTAAAATGTTTGCAACAAATATAGCTGAAAAGTCAAGTGGGGAATTAGGCACTGCTTGGCAAAGGTACAGGAACGCGGATCACCAGGGGTGGGTTTTGCCCTGGGAGCTTTTCCTGGGAACAGAACAAGGAGGGGAAGGAGAAACTCTTTGCCCAGGCTCACACGACAACCCCCACGGCTCAGAAAGGGGATCCTGCAAATCCCCGCTCCATGCCATGACCACAGCAAGGAGCCGTGCTGCCCTGCCCGAGCCGCTCGCCGGGCAGGACCTCGGGGCAGAATTTCTTTTAACCATCGGAGAGAAAGAACATTTGAGTGGCAGGAGGAGAAGAGGCTTGCGGGGAGCCTGGAAAGGGCTGAGTCACTCGCTGTCGGCGTCAGCAGCCGAGGAGAAAAGCGTGACTGCCAAACAGCCACCTGGAGCTTTGTCAGCTCATCCTTAAAAAAAAAAAAAAAAAAAAAAAGATAAAAACTCAACTGACAGCGTCTCCCGCATCCCACTGGAGAGCTGAATGTGCCGCACGCAGCCGGGGAGCTCCGTGCAGGAGCAGTGGCTGTGAAAATGCCCTTCCCTGGCTGCAGGTGCTGATTTCTGTTGCAACATCTCCCTTGGGGCTCGCAGAGCAGAGGAGGCAGCGCTGCTCTCCCACAGCACCCGGGCAGCCTCCAGGGACGTGTCACGGCCAAGCCGGGGCTCGGTCCAAGGACCGGGGGCGGAGGTGATTAGAGAGACCTGGCGGGTCGGCGCTGGCAGAAGGACGACGCAAGAGCTGCCTCCGCCTCGCAGAGATAACTGCGGCTGACTTCAGCCAGGGACTGACTCACCTAAGCCAGGGCATCTTGTCTGGATATCAGGTGGAGACAGGGAGAAGCAACGCATTTAAATGAGCTTTGATCTTTAAAGCAAACAACGCCGCCTTGTTTTGCAGCACCCAGGCAGCCGTGGGTGACAGGCAAGGACGGCCAGGCTGGTTTTGGGGGGCCCAGTTCAAGGCACTGTGTTTTCATGGATGGGTGCTCAGCGCTCAAAACAAGGGCTGTGATAAAGGGCTTTTCATGAAAACTCACCTGGAGCTGCCAAATACCTTCTTGGGCCTCTGTCTGCGTTGCAAATCTGCCAGGTTGAGTGAGACAACACAGCTGGGTAAGGCAGAGAGACACGATTGTAACCACCCCAGCTGCAGCCAAGTGACACATCTGGGAAGAGAAGTCTAGTCTTTCTGCTTGCAGTTCCTCAATTTGTTCTATCCAGTCTCCATTCTGGGAATAATTCAGGGTAAAGCTGTGAGCAACTGGGCTGACCCCCATAACTGCCCTGCTTTGAGCAGGAGACCTCCTTCCAGCCTGAATCATCCTGTAGTCCTATGAAGATCCCGGAGAAGAAAAGGATATCTTATAGCTCACAGGGTGCAAAACTGGGTCACTGAAGGAGATTCCAGAGAGATACTCCCCTTGGGGCATGTACCTTCTCCAGACACTGCACCTGTCTCCTCCAGTTCCATCTGTTATGGTTAAAATGTCCATGGCTGCAGAGGGAATTATGTCCAGACTGCCTGCTCCCCCCACAGACAGTTCAGTACGCTCTCTAAAGTGTGATTGTACTCAGTTTCACAGAATCCTGGGATCACAGAATGATTTAAGTTGGACGGGGTCTCAAAGATCATCCAGGTCCAACCCCCAGCCATGGGCAGGGACACCTTCCACTAGACCAGGTTGCTCCAAGCCCCATCCAACCTGGCCTTGAACACTTCCAGGGGTGGGACAGCCACAGCTTGTGAGAGGATTTCAACATCCACAACTCATCAGATGAGGATTTCAGACTCATCTAAAGCAGTTAAATCACTTCCCTATGTGCACCCATAGCTCAACCTGTCTTCTGTTTTCTCTTGAGAGTGTTTCTATCATGAGATGCAGATTTACCACACTCAAAGCCCTGCAAAGAGATGTCTCTGGCTCCATCAGCTTTTGCCATGTGATCCATCATGTCCTGAAGAAGCTGAGCTGCAGCCCCTTGCATTTTGATCCCTCAATTCACCGTTGGGGTGCTTTCCAGCTGGATGGACTGAGGTCTGCATGGAAATGCAGACACTGGAGCATGTCCAGAGAAGGGCAGCAGAGCTGAGGGAGGGTCTGGAGAACAACTCTGATGAGGAGTGGCTGAGGGAGCTGGAGGAAAGGAGGAGGTGGGAGCCAGGTGGGGGTCAATCTCTTCTCCCAAGTTACAAATGACAGGACAAGAGGAAATGGCCTCAAGTTGCACCTGAGGAGGTTTTGGTAGGATATCAGGAAAAATTTCTTTTCAGAAAGGGTGATCAGGCACTGGAACAGGCCACCCAGGGAAGCTGAGAAGTCACCATCCCTAGAGGTATTTAAAGGCATGTAGATGTAGTGCTTGGGGACACAATTTAGTGGTGAACTTGGTGGTGCTGGGTTAATGGTTGGACTTGATGCAGAGAATCAACCTTAATGTTTCTATGATTCTGTGAAATGGCTTCATACTAAGAGGGACTGACCAGTCCCTGTGGGTGTTTGTCCTTTTCCACCCCATTTTTCTCCCCTCACAGCTTCTGTAGGAGCAATTTCACATTTATTCCCAGCTCACTGGAGGGGAGAGGCTGCACAGCTTTGGGCCAAGGATTTTCCACTGAAGAAACAGATCCAGGCCCTGGTGATTGCCCATTGATCACCACTTTTTGAGATCTGTCTGACAGCCAACTCCTAGCTCATTTAACAGGTGCTCTACTGATGTGTGATGCTTTTTTCCCCCACTGGAACACCACACTGTACAAATCTAATATTTTACAAGCATGTTGCATGTGCAGTTATGTTTATGGGCCAGCCTCATGATCTAAAAGAATGACATCAAGCTGGTACAACAAGACCCCTGTTCCAGAAAACCACGTCGACTGGCATTTTTTATATTTCTGTTATTTATGCTTTTGTGAATCAGATTCTAGATCAGACTGTTTTTATTAACAATCAGCCTGTTTTTATTACTAGCCTGACATCACCCCTAGACATGTCTGGCCCACGAAGGCAGTTTTGCTGCTCAGCAGGCTCCTGAGGCTTAACACCACGTCAGCACTGGTACCAGGGACCAGGAGAAGATGTTGGCCCATGCATCAAGGCCTTTGCATCTTCCAAGGATTTGAGCTCCAGGCTTGCTTGGGTTGAGCCTGAGGCTGCTGTTCTGCATCCAAGAACCGGTTTCCTTACTTTGTCCTGAAGTTTGTATGAAACTCAGATAGCAGGCAGATATTATGGCAGCCTCTAAACTCATGAGGGTTCATTGTGTCTCTGTTGCACAGTGGCCAAGGAGAGGAGATAGTTCTGGGGAGCCTGGCAGGACACACCAGGTGAGACCTGAACTCACCTCCCTGAGCTGGAGGAGAGGCACAGCCACAGTGACCCTGCAAACCTCTTTGTGTGTGACAGCAGAGTGCTGTGCTCTTTGACCCTCTGGCTATGGGACAGCAGGGATCAGGCTGGGTGTGATTATAGAATCATAAAGGTTGGAAAAAGCCTCGAGGATCACTGAGCCCAGCCATTAACCCAGCACCACCATGTTCACCACTAAACCATGACCCCAAGGGCCACATTGGTGTGTCTTTTGAACACTTCCAGGGATGGTGATTCAGTGGAGGGTGCACAGCTTTAGGATGCACAGCTTTAGGAAACTGTCCCTGCCCTGAGAAGATTAGGAAGCAGCAGCACCATTTCTGAAACGTCAAATCCTGCCCAAAATCAAATGTGAAGCAGCTGATCCGCTGAGACCACTGAACCATAGTGAAACCCTGCGTGACCATTTCCATACAGACCCTCCTGTTGCCTCATCCCAGGCTCTGCTTGGGGCTGTTTGCCCTCATTTTATTCCACATGTGCAGCTTCCTCCATAGCACGTGCTCCAATTCCTGAACTTCTGGGTCCCCTGGAAACCTCTAAAACTTCGGTGCGAAAAAAGAAGGTATTTCAGATACTGAACCAAACCAAATCCTGGTGCACGGTTTCACCTCCTCGCCCTGAGCTCACACCCAGCCCAGCCTCCTCCTCTCGCAGCCTGTGCTCCAGCGAAGTCATTTGCACACTAAAAACCCCGCCAGACAAAGACCCAGCCGCCCACCCGTGCTCTCAGCCTGCCACCGGCGTAGAGAATCCCCGTCCTTAAGGACACAGCCTTGAACAAAAGCCAGGGAAATTAAAAAAAAAAACCAACAAAACAAGCTTCTCTGCAGCCTGACCTTTTATTGTCTGAACGGGGCTGCCAAACCAAACCCGTGCTGCGGGTCCTTCCCGCTCCTTGCATCCTGTCCGAGATTCCTCCCCTCCCTGCTGCGGCTCGGTCGCAGCCCCGGCTTTGTCATTGGGGCTTCCCAGGAGTGAGGAAGACAATGGGGGGATTCTCGGGGTGGTGTGGGCGGCTTCCTTTTCCTCCATCCAAGGAGGGCCTGGGGGTTGGCTCAGCGCAGGGTGGGATCCGCAGCTCCTGGCAGATGGAACTGTGAGCGAAGGTGGAAAAGCATCCGCAGCCTTGCGGGGTTGGCAACATCAGAAGGACCAGAGGGGACACGTCAGGTTTAAATAATCTTCTCCCCTCCAGGGCCCATACAAGACACTTCAGGAGGAAAAAAAAGAAAAAAAAAAAAAAGAAAGAAAAGATAATCCCCCTGTGAATGCCTGGTGCCGGCTGCCAGAAGAAAAGCTTGGCTCAGGGCCGTGCTTGCCCCAGCAGAGCCTGTCTCGCTTTTGCTGCCCTTCACATTTCCCCACCACCCCCCGGCTCAGCCCGAGAACTCCTGAGGACACGAGCTGAGCCGGAGCATCCGAGAGCCCTTTGCCAGGACGTGGCAAACCCTGCCCTCCCTGCCTGCGAGCGCGGAGCCGGGGCTTGTCCACATCACACTGAGCCGGCTGCCTCTCATTAGCGCTGGGTGATAAATCCAGGGGGGAGATGACAACCCAGCGGGATGAATCCAAGCGTCCTACCCTTTCAGTTCTCCTCCTCCCATCACACATGGCCGGGCTTGCCTGGTCCCATCATCTACTGATGGCTGTAAGCCATCGCCCCCGGATGGGCAATGAACCCTAACGAATGGAGCATTTCCTTTGTGTCCTCCTGTTGGGAAGCAGAGGTTGTCCCGGCCTCCCTGTCCTGCTGAAGGTGGAAGGAGATGCCATGAGCTCTCCCCTGTTAGACCATGGAGAGGCTTAGCCATATTGTCCAGCACGGACTTGCAGTGCCAGCTGGCCTGGAACACCACTTTGATTTGGGAGACAGCTTGGGTGAAAAACCACCTGGTTTCGTGCTTTATTCCAGTGTCAGTGTCCCCTCCTGAAAAACAGGCTGTTGCAGTTGCAAACAGGATTTATGGAAGGCAGTGTTCTGCTGTGAACAATCAAGAGAGGTGGTGCCCAGCATCCACCCCTCCATAAGCCTTGATCCAGCCTGGCACAGGAGACTGGGAGGGGCTTTAAAGGCCAGTGTGCCATGGATGAGGATGCCTGCATGGAGGCTGGGTAGAGGCAGATGGTAGAGGGGCTTCCATGGATCACTGAATCATAGAATGGTTTGGGTTGGAAGGGACCTTAAAAAGATGACCTTAAGGTCATCTAGTCCAGACTCTACTAAACCAGGTTGCTCAGAGCCCCATCCAACCCCCATCCAACCTGACCTTGAATGTTTCCAAGAATGGGGCATCCACCAACTCTCTGGGCAACCTGTGCTGGTGTTTTACTGCCCTCACTGTAAAAAACTTCTTTCTAATATCAAATCTAAATTGACCATCTTTCAGTTTAAAGCCATTGCCCCTTGAACCATCACTACAGACCCTGCTAAAAAGTCTGTTTTCACCTTTCTTATACGCCCCCTTTAGGCACTGAAGAGGTCTTCCTGGAGCCTTCTCATCTCCAGGCTGAACAGCCCCAGCTGTCCTAGGCCGTGTCCAAAGCAGAAGTGCTCCACCCCTCTGATTTTGTTCACGGCCCTCCTCCAGACCCACTTCAGCAGGTCCACGTCTGTCTTGTACCTGGGTTGATAACAGGCATTGCCCCGACCCAGGTGCAGCACCAGCACTTGGCCTTGTTGAACCTCATGAGATTCCCATGGGCCCACTTCCCGAGCTTGTCCAGGTCCCTCTGGATGGCACCGTGTCCCTCAGACACATCCTCCAGGATGGAGAGGCACAGCTCAGACCATTTTCTCACCAGTGATTCTCTGTCCTCCATCCTGCCAAGCACAGGGAGGGCCCCCTCGGTGCCACAGTCCCAAGGGCAGGGGCTGCTTTTCCCCTGCAAATCTGGAGGGAACAAAATCTCCTTGAGGGCTCTTCTATTCAGCATCATTTGGGTTGAAACTGCCTGGATTACTCACATAAATCTTGCTTCTTTAGGAAAACAAGGGAAAAAAGCTGGGCTGTGGTGTCAAAGCACTTTGCTGTGCCAAGAGCATCCGTGCTGGGTTTACAAAGCCTTCCCTGGGGTCTTGCAACCCTTCTCTGTCACTGGCACTTTGGGGAGACCATAAACCATCACTGAATTGTCATGTATTTGGGGAATGCCAGCCCCGGGGGTGATGGAGAACAATGTCCTCTCTGCAGACCTACACAAACTGCTCTGAGCCCAGCCCTGCTGCTGTCCGGGGTGGACAAGCTGTGGATTCATCTCCTTCTGAGGAAAAAAAATGGCTCATGACCATTTCTCAGCTCTGACCCCTGAAAAGAAAGGGTGCACCTTGCTGTGGGGTTTCTGCACAGCCTTGTACAGTTGTGCTTTGGTTTATGGTGCATTTTCCATTGCACCAGACTTGTCTATAATAAAAAGTGAGAGAGGATGTAGGAAGATGGAAGCCTCGGGTTTGGGGTTAGGTCAGGGTGGGATACATGCTGGATTGGGAAGGAGGAGCTGCAGAATGTGGCTTCATGGTGATGCTCAGTTACATTTGGGAACACCTCGTTCTTTGTGGAGGCATCTCAGATCCTGCCACCAGACTGGGGAGGAAAACACCACTGTGGGTTGGAGGACGAGGCAGCAGATGAGGCCATGCATGCAGAGACAGTGAAGGCTGGAGGCTTGGAATGCAGCCTCAAACAGCCACTGATCTGCTGGTAAATCGATTCTCCTCTTTTGGAGCAGCCTGACTCCTTTTTGGAGCACAGTTTCACTTGGCTGTGGTGGGCAATGGCACAGTGGGGTTGGCTGGGACACGTGGCTGGGGTGGGAGAGCTGCAGGCCCAGCTTTTCTCAGCCCAGCCCAGCGCTGACCCAGCCACATGTGGGGGATCAATGACCTCCTCAGGAGCCCTGCAGCACCATCACACCCTGGGCTTTCCCACATGGGACAAGCAGGGCAGGATCCTAAGGCAAACTCCGTGGTCTGAGAGGAGAGGAGGAGGCAGAAGGGGTGTAGTTCACGACAAGGCAAACTCACTTCTTCTTTCCTCCTCACTAACCTCCCTGGAGAAAACAGCAGGGGAAAATAAAAGGCTAAATAGAATAAAACAGACTAAATAGAGCAAAAGAGAGCACCTGGGAGCAGGTCTTCGTAGCTCCAGCTGGAGTGGACTGTTCCTGAGCCAAGCCTAAAACACTTGAACAAGGCCAACCTGGCCAGCCCCCAGGCAGGCCACGTGAATGACAAGTGCATCAACCATGCTGGCAGCTCTCTTTCATTAGTTTCTTTATAAAGAAATATTATATAATTAACTGCAGGCCAATTAAACACATCAAACAATCATTGTTGATAACCTCTGCCACCCTGTGCTGTCAGGAAATGTGAGCATGGTAAACAGGTCTGGCACTCAGAGCGGGAGTTACAACTCTCATGGCTTTGAGGATGTCAGGGATGGGCCATGGCTGCTCACCTGGACTCTGGAATGTCACAAGGCTCCTCCACATCTCCTGCCTTCCTGGCTCAGGTGGATGCCCCCAGTGTGGTTACCCAAACCTCCCGGCACCACGGCTCTGGGACACAACAGAAGGAAGACACACATTAAAATGAAGCCAAGAGCCCTCCACAGGCTCCCATCTGAATGGCCAAGGCCTTTTCCAGCCCCTGACACTCCAGGGCTCTCAGCTTTCTGCTGTAGGCAGTCCAGCACTCACAGCAGGTTTGCAATGAATATTTCTCAGTGTTTCTCCCCCGCTGCTCCAGGCACTGGGAGAATTGCAGCCACTCACAGCAACCTGGTGCTGGAAAACCTACTGGTCTCAGAAAAACAGCCCCAGCACGTCATTGTTCCAGATCGTGCCATGCACGAGGGTAGGAAGCTTCTGTGGGCATAGGTCTGCTGCTCCCTGGGCTCTGCTCTGCAGAAGGGTCTTTTGCAGCCTGCAGGGGAGCAGATTCCCTAGGGCAGGTGGGCAGACCCTGTTCACAGCAAGAGATATTGCTGTCACAATAGTTACAGGAGACTGTTCGTGAAACAACTGCACTGCTTGGAGCAGCTGGACCCAACCCTTCTTGAATGAACCCTGTCAGGGCCAGCCCAAGAAATTACTCCTGGATCCTGGCTTTTAAGAAGCCCAGCAGTGTCCAGATCAGTGGTCCTAGGGGGGTGCACCAGGGAGAGTGCTCTTCCAGAGGTTTTCCAGGAGGAGAACCACAGCATCTTGAGAACACCTTACTTTTACTAAAGCCACACACCTCACCTTGGACATTCAGTGTGTCCCAGTTAAAGTATTCCCCAGGGAGTGCAGAGGCTGGGGAGTTAGGAGCTGTCTCCTGGTGGGCATTTCTCAGTAGAAATGTGCAGAAAGAGGCTTGCCCCACCCGGGATCAGACACAGCATAGGCTGGGTGCACCCCCAAATTCAGCAAAATATCTAAGCACCCTTTCAGCTGGCAGGTGGGGCTGGATGTTCATGGGTGCCTACATCAAACTGGGTAAGGGGAGTTGAAACCCCTGAGATACCTTGTGAGTGTTGGCTCAGGTTTTTTTTCCTTTATGTCATTTGTACTCATTACTATTGTGCCATTATTTGGGGAGCTGACATTGAAAAAATGGTGCCATCACATGGTGAGGTAGATAGATGTGAGAAAAGGCCTTTGATTTTTCTGGCCTTTTTCTTAATTACACAGTTTAAAAGCTGCGGGGAGATTTTCTCTGGGTTTTTTTCCAATGCAAATGGAATGGGCAATAATGCCTTATATTTATAGGTAGCCATATGATATCCTTGCTTATTGGGCTAATAATTATTGGAGAAAGATTAATGGAGGGCAGATATTTGAATAGTTAAGTACTTTTTTTTAATTTCTGTTCGTGTTACATGAGAGAAAGGGTTGAGTGCTCTGACTGCTACACCAGCCACTCATTGGATCTGTAAGATTTGTGTTCCCTGTGTTCTTGGGCTAAGTTAACAAATATTTACAGGCTGGGGCTGTGGTTCAGCAGAGCACTCTCAGCTGTGTGCTCAAATCTCCTTGGCCTCAGTGGCGCTGAAATGCAACCTTGTGCAACGTGCTAAATGTGAGGACCTTGGATTTTTTGGATAACAAAGACAACATTTGTCATTGCCAAACCAAGGGTCACTGAGTCACGTTGCTGGCTAGCACAAAGCCCTTCATCCCCTTTGTTCTCCCTGAAATGGTGGAATAGTAGCTGACTAGATGATTTTCACAAGTTTCTACTTTTTTCTATGTGTATTTGTGTGTGAATGTTGTGATTTCTAAATCACCTGTATGAAAATCTTTTAACCTGGATCCTAAGTTCACACTTACATAATTTGCTTTTTTGTGCTGCTGCTGTAATATGATCAGGAGATTTTCTCATATCCACCAGGAGAAGAAAGATTACTGAGAACATCTGACGTCCCTTTTTTTGTGCGAAAATGCAGGAGGACTCACTCAGCAGGTGGCCAGGAAGGTCTCTTCTCCAGAGGGCTCATTCATCCCTGAGCCAGACTCATGGAGCACCTCAGATCAAACCCCCTTACATTCAGTGTGTGTGCATTTCTCTTTTCCTTGCTCTTGCACTCCCTCTGCTGATCCCGGGGATCTGTTAGAAGAGAAATGCTGGTGCTAGAGATAAGCAAAGTACAGGGGGAAAACAGCTGTATGGCAAAAAAATGAACCAACTCATCCCAGGTGGAGAATACCTGAAGTTCAGAGGGCAGAAGAGAAAAAAAACAGCGATAAATGAAGATGTAGCAAATATAGTTCCTCCTATCAGCTTATTTCTTCTTTCTGGTGACCAGTGACAGGGCCCGAGGGAATGGCTGAAGCTGTGTCAGGGGAGGTTTATGTTGGATATTAGAAAAAGGCTCTTCCCCCAGAGGGTGGTGGAGCACTGGAACAGCTCCCCAGGACAGCGATCACAGCCCCAAGCCTGACAGAGCTCAAGATGCATTTGGACAATGCTCTCAGGAGCATGGTGGGATTGTTGGGGTGTCCTGTGCAGGGCCAGGAGCTGGGCTTGATGATCCTTGTGGGTCCCTTCCAACTCAGGATATCCTGTGATTCTGTGATTGTATCACCCTTCTCTTGGCACAATGCCTGTGAGATGTGGCAACCATGGTTGTAAGGGCAGGGCAGGAGGCAGCTCCCTACCCCTCTCTTCACAGAACGAAGCTGTCCACTGCCCCCCTTTCCTCCCCCAACCTTGTGGTGACAGCTCAGGCCATGGTGACTCTGCAGCCCAAAATACCTGGGAGAAGATGAAGTAACAAGGGGACAGATGGGATTTACCCTCCTACTCCCCCTCCAAACCATGACCAAGGACACCTGTCTGCCTCTCACCCACCCTCCTCTGTGGATGCCTCTTGATCCTTTGGGGTGAGCTTGAGCTCTACTTGCACATTGACTGCCTACCCCTCAGAAAAACCAAACCCAAAATTAGAAGACTCCTTGCTCAGAGAAGCTGAGGATGGCCCATCCCTGGAAGTGTTCAAGGCCAGGTAGGATAGGGCTTGGAGCAACCTGGTCTAGTGGAAGGTGTCTCTGCCCATGGCAGGGAACTAGATGGTCTTCAAGGTCTCTTCCAACTGAAACCTTTCTGTGATTCTATGATTTTTATGATTCAGCTTTGAGGGCCTGAAGAAACACAACCCGCAGGGGCTCAGTTAACCTTTCCCTAGGCTTCGCCTTTCATAAGCCAGAGATAAAAACTAATGGGACTGCTGGGAAGCAGGGAAGAAGCACAGAATTGCTCTGTGTGTCCTTTGGAAGGTCCCAAAAGGAAAAGGTCCTTGACAAGGAGTTTATTTTCATTAAAAATTACAGGCCCAGCTCAACCAGTCAAATAAACAAAGCAAGTCTGTAAAACAGCAAGTGCAAAAGGTCCTGGGTTATTTATAAAGGGCTTTTAAGTATATTAGGCCTAACACCAAGATAAATCAACCCTGCTAGGATTCCAGAGGCATATCACATGTGGCCCTAGCTGTTGTCAGCTTTGTGCTGGAATATATTTAGGGGCCTGTTACACTATGAACCTTCACGGCTTTTTCCCTAGTGACTCCCCCTTGAAAATTAATACATTGGGACCAGACACAGGTTTCTGTCTTCAGTCACGTATTGACTTGATCAAATCCTTCATGGAATCACAGAACATTTTGGGCTGGGAAACATGTGAAAGATCATCTTGTTGTAACCCCCAGCCATGGGCAGGGACACCTCCCACTATCCCAAGTGGCTCCAAGCCCCGTCCAACCTGGCCTTGGACACTTCCAGGGATGGGGCAGCCACAGCTTCCCTGGACAACCAATTCCAGTGCCTCACCACCCTCACATGGAAGAATTTCTCCCTCATACCTAGTCTAAATCTACCCTCCTTCAGCCTAAAGCATGTCCCAGCATGCCCTTGTCAAAAATCCCTCCTCACAACCATTCAAATCCTTGCCACTGCATTCAGCAGACCTTTTGCCACCCAGTGTGTTATGGAATGGTGAAGGACCCTATTCAAGACCAGGTTGTTGGATCCAACAGGCTTGGGGTTTTTTTCCCTGAAACAGGATATTCAGTATCCTGATCACCAACATTTACCACTACCAACTTCAGTTCAAGTAAATCTCAACCATTAATTCTCAGCTGATCAGAAGGGAGATGAGGATGTTTGGGATCTTACAGGATTTGTTCACACGGTCATTTGAAGACCCTGGGCAAAGTCAGTGCTGGGAAACAGCCATGGGCTTGTCTGCTGCTCCAGCTCAACCTCTCTACATTTCAGATCACTCCTTACGGTGGCACAAACCCAGAAATTCTTTTTGGGTGCCTTCTTCACTAGTCCCACCGAAACAACTCTGCACCTTCCCAGGGTCCAAATCAAGTCCAGCACAACATGGGGTGTCCAGGAGCTCACAGAGCAGAAGAGGGTTCGTGGTGTGATTGCTGGGACTGTCCTGTGAAGGACAGGAGTTGGACTCAAGGATCATTGTGAGTCTCTTCCAACTCAGGATATTCTAGGATTGGCTATGGAATTGTCTACATGTGCTTTACTTTATGCTAAGGGTGTAATTTAGTGTCCTAACACAGGTTTTTCAGACCAGATGGGGTCTCGAACATCAACCTCCAGCTGCCACAACAACAGGATATGGATGTCCTAAGGGTTTAGTGGCCTTCTATAAAAACCTGTGAGGTATCCTGGGGTGTTTTGAACAGTACCAGGTATTTAAGCAACTTCATAATTCTTTGCAAAACCCCAGAAACTTGGAAAAAACTTGTCCCATTTAGTGTCTTGCACTGTAAAGTTAGGGATAGCCCCATTTCCAAGTCTCATTTCTGGTTTTGATTGCTCCAGCTCCTGTTTGGAAAGAATGCCACATGAGGGGAGGGAACGTTTTAGAGGGAAAATATTCTTAGAGCAATGTTCAGATGGGTGCCCATCATTAGGATCCCAGTCTACTTCCCACATAATCTGGCTGGTTTTGCATCTCTGCTGGAGCAACCCAGACAACTGATCCACCCCTCCAGAGAGGATTCAGGACAGGCTTTTCTTCTTCATTTTGTCATGAGGTCAGACCACCACTGTGGTTCCCTGCCTGGGAAGGTGATGATGTTCTTTCACTATCACAAGGCCAAGGCAAACATCACAGGTAAGTTTTCTGAAAGGGAATGCAGAGAGGAAAGTGCATGGTTTGGGAAATCCTTTGGATTTGCTTTTTTGATGCCAAGTTCCTCAGCTGTTTCCAATTTATTGAAATTAACTCCAGTTTAGCAACACCCAATAATTGCCTAATTGGTTTGAACTAACTGACTACATACAGCCCAGGAGATGCCAGCTGGTGATCCCCTGCTTTTCTGAAAGGGCTGCAGGAATTGTCTGCAGGAACAATTGCTCAGCAGGATAGAAATGTTTTGCAAAATCAGGTTTTGCTGTGAAAAAAGGCTGTGGTTTTGCTCAAATAATTCCAATTTTTTTGTTTGTTTGTTTTTCTTCCCGGAAAACTCAAATAAAATATCTTCATTTGAATAAGGTTAGTGCCAAACATTTGCTTTTAACTTTGTGCCATGACACATACAGAGTCCCAGAAAACTCCTCATTTCAGCTGAGCCATGTTGGTGGTGCTTGCAAACACAGTTTTTCTTTCTCCTTAGCCAGACAAGAAGCAGATGAAAGCACTGAGACTGAGGAAAATAAAAATTTGGCTATTTGGCTACTGAGTTACATTATATAGTGACTTCTGTAGTTATTTTCCCCCATGAATAGAAAATTGACTTTTTTTCTGGTATGAACTCAGTGCTCCATCTTAAATTAAAAAAAAAGGTCATCTATCTTAAAGATAAGTTAGCCAAGTTTTAGCAACCCCATAGATTCAGATGCTCCCCATGAAAAACAGGGTCCAGCCTCCACTGCCCATTTCTTTTCTTTTTTTCCGCTATCCCAGCACTCATCAACTTGTTCTTTGATGCCCCAAAAATTTCTGCGGGGAGAATCAGGCTGAAAATGCTGAGGATGAAGGTCATCTCTCCTTGAGCCACTCAGTCCAGCAGTGCTGGGCTGGGACCAGCAACACCCCCATTGCTCGGGTCAGTTTTTCCATCCCAGGCAGGTATTTCCATGCTGGAGCTGCTCGGTTAATTCTGGGAACTTGCACCAGATGGCGACGCCAGCCCGTCTCCAGCTTCATCTCTGAAGAGGCAAGCTCCGAGGCATCCCTGGATTGTTTGGTTTGGGGTTTTTTGCTGGGTTAATTGCTGGTGCCTGCTGGAATCCCTGAGCCAGGCAGGTGTCCCGCTGCAATGTTCCCTGCTAAGGTGTGCTCCCATAGGAATTCACTGCTGTATCTTGCCATTATCCTGTGAGGAACAGGCAGACAGGAGAGAAAGCAGCCTTCACTGTGTCCAGGACAAGGAAATATTTACGGGGATGAAAGCATGGCTGGATATAACAGGTCAGAGCAGAGTGAATGGAAGGTGACAAGAGCAAGGTCAGGGTTGAGCAGCATGAGCCATCAAGAAACTGTCCTTTCCACTTGCACGGTGGAATCGGAATCATAGAATATCCTGAGCTGGGAGAGACACACAAGGATCATCAAGCCCAGCTCCTGGCCCTGCACAGGACAGCCCCAGGAATCCCACCATGTGCCTGAGAGTGCTTTCCAAATGCTCCTTGAGTTCTTGTCAGGTCATGACCACCCTGACCTCATGCAGATATGCAGGTATTCCCGCCTCAGTGGGTTAAAAGCAGCTTGCACAGAACCCTGATAAATGCACATCTCTGAGCACTGACCCCCCACGTGCTGCAGCACTGACATTGCAGTGATGTTAAGCAGGTTTTGTTGTCTCTGAGTTTTTTGGGGCTCCCCTCCAGCAACTCCCAAGGGCTCCACTCTGAGGCAGACTGCAGCCATCCCAGTCTGCCTGGCCACGAGCATTTTCACCACCCTGATGCTCCCAGTGCTCCCAGAATCTGTCAGGGAGCTGCTCAGTAAAGAGCAATTAGATTTACAAAGCTCATTCTTGGATGAGAAGTGCTGGCAGGGCAACAGGACAGATCCTGCAGATACCAACTTATCTCTGTCCAGGTGGGATCACAGCCCTGCAACCCAAAGGGTGAGAGGCAGAGCTCATGCCACGAGCTCTGTAACTCATCTCCTGCCAATAGTTTGGCTTGGATTGGGATGCAGCACGAGCAGAGCTGTGGGCTGCACACAGAAACACCTGCATGGACACAAAACAGACCTGTCAAGACATTCTCTGGGAAAACTGAGCTGTGTCTGCATGGGCCTCTGACATGCTGGTCTGAAAAGCAGCAGCCAGCAAGATGGGACTGGCTGCGTTATCACACTGGGGATGCACAGGCTGAAAGTTGGCTGAAAGATGCAACTTCCCAGCCTGGTCCATCTCTGTCCAGCATTTTTTACGTATTATTCCTACCTGAACAGGACTGTGAATGTGATTTACCCATTCAGATGGGAACCTGCTCTCCCTCCTGTGCAGAGGTGAAGGAAGGCTTTGGGAGGAGGCAGGGAGAAGGTGGCAGGCTTGAGGAAACCAGTCTGGCCTCACTGGGGCATTACATTTGCCATTGTTGCTGCAATAATAACCACCTGCTCTGCACTGCCATGGTTTAAAAGCCCAGGTCACAGGCAGTAAAAATTTCTGTCCCCCACTTGCCCCTGCAAGCACAGCCTGATCCCAGGGGAATTCTGCATCAGAACCAAAATATGTCCTAACATTAACATATGCAAAGGTTTAGACCAGGCCTGTCAAATAAACCCTGATCACTCATTGTTTAGCAGCTATGGATCCAAGCTACATAAATCGGTGACAGAGCTCGCTGGGAATTCATCCACCTTTCTGTTCTGGAAGTCCTCAAGGAATTCAGCCATGACCCAGCTGATCTCTTCAGTCAGGCAGATGTGTTTGCAGGTGATGTCAGTCCCCTGCATGACAGGATAAGCAACCTCTGACCACGGGAAGAGCTCAAGGAAGGCACAGAGAGCAGGATGCAGGCACTTGGATGTAGGTACTGCACAGGATCATCTCTTCCCACTATTCAACTGAGTGGGTAATATCATGATTTCCTTATTCTCAGAACCTCTGACTGGGGAAAAAAAAAGGTAAATCAGCATTTTTTTCCCCAGGAAATCAAAGAGAATAGGACAGATTATTGTTACTAAGGTTATTTTGATATACATATTTGATTATTGTTAATGGTTACTTCAGCTTGCCCAGCCCACAGACAGGTCACTTGCCAGAGTTGACATCTCTGTTCTACCCTCAACCAACCCAGCTACCCAATTTCCAACCATTGTCACAACTGAAACCATATTTACCCCTGTTATTCCAGAATCCTATGGGCTGGAACTACAAACCTTTCCCAAAGCTGGACTCAGAGCCTTGCCCAGTCAAGATAACAGAACTCAGTACATGGTTGATCTCCATCACTGCAAAGACTCTCTGCTGTCAGGTTGCTCCACTTTCTAAAAGCTGATATTCGCAGCAGCAGGGATTTCAACCACTGTGATCCTTGTGCTGTGGGATTTCCACATCCTCCAGGCACAAACTCCCTGCCTCTCTGGTTTTGGCTCCAAATTCAGACCGGGACCTGAGAAACTTTTCTCAACTGAGGTTTCATTGAAATGGGTATGTTCCCATGAAAAGTTTCAGTTTCAATTATATCAGCACTTTTTGTGGGGAAAAAAACTAATCGGAAAACATTCCAGTCAGATCTAGACAAATTTGCTAATATTTACTCAAAAAAGACACTCATGGCAGACTTGTGTTTCAAGATGTTTGGGCTTTCAGGTTATATCCAGAAAGCTTTCTGATGTAGAAACAAGGCATGAAAGGCTTTGGATTGATGACTTTAATATGTCTGTCTTCCCTTGATTAGGAGTGTTAGTGTTGGCCTGCCTTTGTTCTGCTGAAAAGCCTTTTCTGGATTCAAAGGAATATTTATTGCAATCTCTAAATTCTTCAACTGAACAGGGAAAGGAGGCTGAATCCTTAATAAAGACTTCCTTCCTCCCAGTGTTATTTATTCATTGGATAAAGATAGGCTAAAATAAACATCAATTACTTGTAGACTTAAAAACTTCAATGGTTAAAACATCATTCTCCTGTGAACTCTCCACATAAATTTCTTGATTTCTAGGACACTATTTCTCAGTTTCTCCCATTCAGCCTAAATTATCTCAGACGGCAGACAAAGCCAATCTTTATCATGAATGAAGGTTACAGATTTTTGGAAATAAAGCGCTGTGTGCTTTGTGCTGAGGTGGAATTCCTTAAATTGGGAACCAGTTAGGGTAAAATATGGCAAAAAAAGAGAAATGTTTTCTGACTGCTGATCATGGTGGAACACAACCAGTATCCAAAGTCAGGCAGGCAAAGAGTTTGATACCAGCAAATGGAAAGGGCTTTCCTTCTACACAATGCATGCAATTAATTTGTGGGACTCATTGCCAAAGGAGGTCATGAAGGCCAACATTATGCATGAAGATCACAAAGGATTTACTGAAAATTGTGGAGGATTTCATTGGGATAACTTAGCACAGGGATCTGTCTGCAACTTCTACATCAGGAAATCCCTAAAATACTGAAAAACAAAGGTAGGGTCTGCCTTGCTCTGGGCATCAGAGTGTTTCAGATCCACTGACAGGGCAGCAGACTGAGGTGCACTGGCAGAGTTTAGCAGTTATTTATTGACCAGGGTGGCAAGGAAAGCTTGGGGCTTAAGGACATAATTCTATATTTAATCAGAAGTGGAGAACAGATTTTCAACTGCTGTAAATCAGTTTGTGCTCCCAGTTTTCCATGAGGCTCTGGAGGTCTTCCTTTCCCAGGGATCTGGTGCTCTTTGTCTTTTCCTGACTTCCAGGACATCAATTGCCAGCATGCCCTGAGGAGCATTGCAGAGGGTCCTGGTAAAGCTCTCAAGACCTGCTGGAGGTTCCCTTTAATCTCTGGATGTCCACAGGACCCTGACTGATGACAGCCCATGCAGGTGTCACATGGAGTTCAGACACTTCAGCACCATCCAAATGCAGGGGAGCAAGCCAAGGAGCTTTTCTCCTGAGCCAAGCTGTGCGCCTTCCTCTCTTCTCCCTTGATCCTGGGACTTTTTCTCTCCCTTCAGAACTGCCCTCTGCAGGGAGGGGAGGATTTCTTGGGTGAAGTGCCCCATAAAAAGCTAGTAGCTGGTTTGGGAGGTTTTTGATACAGTATGGACTTCACTTAGCAATGAGCAACATGCACCTCTTGGGATCCACCAGCCACTTGGACTGTGAGTGGCTGAAGAAAGGTACAAATCAAGTCCTCTAAACCAACCATGATAAGAAAAGCCAGTCCTCAGAAATAAAGGCAGAAACCCTCTGTTGCCAGCAGAAGGATACTGTGCATACTAAGCACAGAGTGGGCACCTGCTTGGCAGCCCTCACTCCTTCCCACAGGACAGCTTTATTTCTTCCTACAGGATTTGCCACCATCTCAAAACATCTTGAGGTTTCTTTCCCTGTCATTCCCTAAATAAACTTTTCTAATGCCCACAATGTGAACCCACCCCAGGTTCTCCAAAGACAGATGGCTCTATCACAGATCAGTAGCAGACACTGACGTAACATTCCAGAGCTTTGCCTTCCTCACTTCCCACCCCTTGTGACACCCTATTTCACTAAAGCAATTCCCAGCCAGCAGCCCAGCAGCTGACAATGACATGTAGAGAGGAGATCTGCTCCTGCTCTGAAGGATTTATGCCAGCTGACTCAGTTTCTGGAGGCAACTAGGGAGAAAGGTGCAGTAATCACGCAAGGGCATGGACTCCGCACACACAGCGGAAAAGGTGCAAAGCCTCTATTGAGCATCAGAAATTCCCTTAAATACCAGTACCCAACAGGATATCCCATCACATAAACAGCAAAGATGTTCACCTCAGCGTCCCCCAATCACCTGGGGTAGTGCACAGACATTGCCTGTTATGGTGATAGGTAAACAATACCCTAGAAGGTCACTAACTAAAATTATCACGTCTCATAGGTCCAACACTGTCCAGAAACCCACAATCCTCTCTCAGCCCATCCCTGGTGACGTGGATGCTCTCCCAGGGTCACCTCCGGGTCCAAGAAAGAGGTTTTCTCTCCAGCCTTCAGGGCCTAGCTCCCTTCCAGCACACAGTGCACCCCAACAGAAAGGTTGCCTCCAAACAAGAACAATTCTTCTGGCAAGTTTTGTGGTTCCTGCTGGTTGACACAGACTCGGCCTGGGATGCTGGCAGCCCATGGAAAACAGGTGATTTTAGACCTTTCTCTGCTGGTTTGATTAGCATAGATCCCCTGCAGAACTGACATCATATACCAAGCTGTTTGTGATGAGAGGCAACATCCATCTCCAAGCCAGTGGCTTTCCCAGTGTGAGTCAGTGGGTTCAGGGCATGGACCAGCCTCACCCAGGCAGCAGAGCTGTGGCCCAGGGACAGGCTCAGAGGTGCACCGAGGCCTGGTGTATGCCCAGAACTCATCACACTCATTTCTGCCAGGAGTCTAGGAGTGTCTTGCCTGCCTGGAGGTGATGCTGGGCATCACTCTGGGTGCATGGGAAAGGCTAAGCCTGAGCTGGCCCATCCACATCACGGGGTGATAGCAGCAGGAGGGTGCCCTAAAGCACCACAGCTACATGAGGCAAAGTGGGAAACATCAACCTCAGAGGCATGATCCATACTGTGCTGCATTTCAGCTTTCCTTCTGCCTCCTGGCTAGTGAATCCCACCCCACTGGCCACTTGGCTCACAGCCTGCAGAGCCCAAATGCTGACAGAAATGCCACAGGCTGCTCCTGTCCTCCACATGCTCCCAACACCCAGCCAAGGCTACTCCATGTGAATGTAACAGAGACAAATTTCAGAGTTAAACATCCTGCAGTTCAGAAGGGGCTGCCAAAGGAAAAAAAAAAATTAGTTTCCTTCCTTTCTTTACATTTTTCTGGCTGGATACACTGCAGGGTCTTTGCTGGTGTTCATTAGTCTTCTGTCCCCACTGGAGGGATGCATCTCTGATCCAGCACAGGCCAGGAGCACAAGTGGAAATACTGAAAATCCCATGCCTGATACCAGGAATCACTATCATCTTCCCCAGTGCCAGTTCTGATGTCCAATGCTGTGTGATTATGGAAGCTCTCGCTCCCATTTTGACATCTCAAGACATCATCACTATGCCCTCTGAGAACACCTCCTTTCCTAGGCATGCTTGGGAGCCCCCTCCCATCTCTGAAACAGAAGAGTAGGGCACTGGGTCAAGCCTAGAGAGAGATATCAGGTGTTTCACACTCAGTTTTGTTTTCAGCATCAATTTCCAAGGAATTGTAGCAGAAGAAACCTCACCAGGAGGCTGTTTCTAATGCCACCCAGTTTGTTCTTTGAGGAGTGTGAAAAAACACTTCACCTCCCTTTGGGCTGGTATCTCTTCTGCCTCCTTCTGCTCCCAGCTCTCAATCCCTTCCTTGTCCCCAGACAGAACTGGAGGAAATAGCAGCTTCTTCCGAGCCTTGCACCCAGCAAAGGGCTCAGAGTAACCCCAAAAAGCTGGGGCAGTTTAACAATACACTTGTTTTATCCATTTAACTAACTCAGCTTTTTCTTCCTGATTTGCTTTTGGTGACCCTGCAGTGCAGTTTGCTGCCCTACTCTGCAGCCCAGACCATCTTCCCAACCCCAAATCCCTGCAGCAATCCTGTTCATCATCAGAGGGAAGACCCTTTGCAGCAGATATACAGCAGCAGAGGGGTTTGCTGGCTCTGCCCATGACCCTGGGAGGCTCCAAATGCATTATTTCACCCTATGGCATCTTATCATCCCTATGGGTCCAGCCACTGTCCCATGGTAGACACTGGCATGGACAGGAGCTCCCTTGAGGAAAAGGAGACCAAGGTGCCAACGGATATTATAGCCCTGACAGCTGGATTTACACTTTGTTCCTCTGTGTTCACAACTTGTTGCTCTGCTTTCTGTCCAGCCCTGCTTCTAATCCACCCTCCCTCCTCTCCCTTTATGTATAGATATTTTATTGCAAATACTCTGGCTTTTACGACCGGATTTTTCATGCTCTGGACCACTTCCCCCATCAATTCTTTTGTCACTTTTACTGTCAGCTGCTCCTGGATAAAAATAACACAAAGAGCTAGGTTTTTTGAGCTGCTCTGTTCTCTGGGGGCAACCTACAGAGAACAAGGGAAAAATTACACTGAAAAACCTGCTAGGAGAAGCAGTTGCTAATAACAATATGCCAAGTGAAGAGCCCCGTGCATTGTAACTCACTATTTAATAGAAATGATGACCCTTTGAGATCTTATCTGACCAGAGTGTTCATTAGACAGCTTCTCACAGTCCACCCTGGCCTGAGCTGGAAGCACACAGATGCTGCTGTAACTGCCTGGTGAGATCCTGTTCCCCTCAGACCTGAGCTCTGCCCTGCTCCCACCCCACCATGGGAGCCACCAGCCCCTCTCCCTGGCAGGTCTTAGTGACTGATTCAAAAGGCATCATGCCATGAAGTTAATTCCAGAGGAAAACTCATTGATTCCCAGACCCAGCACCTTGCCTCACAGTCCCATACCAGCAGTGTCTCATCAGGAATGGGAAAAGCTCCAGAGCCAGGAAAGGTAGCTGGTTCTCCTTGCTTGTACCCCATGAGTTTTGCAGCTAAGAAGTCAGAATAATCCCTAATTGCACACCTGATGTAATTGATGCTGCTTTTCTACCACCTTTGAGTAACTAGAAAGGGACTCTGTTAGAGAGGGGTCTTCATCAAACCCACAAGAGCTCAGCCAAGCAGAGTTGATCCTGCTTCTGTTCTTAACCCAAACCCAAGAGTCACTGTATATGTGTCAGCAGGGAAATACTCCTGGGATCACACTGGAACGTCATCTTCTATACTGTTAAACCACTGGCACAGCCAGCACTCTCCTAAATGATTCCCTAACAAAAATCAGGAGTTAAAGCCAGGCTTTCCCACCAGGCAACTTCCATACAGCCACCTCGCCTTGCATGTAAGGAGAGTTCAGCAGTACAGATGTGCCCTGCTCATTCCCACTGAGCTCAGGGTGGTAGGAAATTCCCTGACTTAGGCAAATTTACTGTTGCAGGCATCAGTGGCCTGTGCAGATGAGTTGGCATCACATCTGCTGCCCTTTTGGCCTGAGCAAGGCTCAAACTACAGAGCTTTGTAGGACTATTCCTTACAGGACCAGGAGTCAGTGTGGCAGCCGGGGACAGCTCCATGCTTGCTTACAAAACCAGGAACTGGAACTCACCTTTCACAGCAGTTCCCAGCTGCTGTGACCAGCAGACCTGTTCTCTGCTGGCCTCTGTCTCCAGAAAAGTTCCATCTCTCTGCTTGTTCTCCTCCAAAGTTGTTTTCCTGGCTTCCCACCTGCCAACGCCCAGCCCTGGTTTTAGAAACTCTGAGACACCTCTCAGCCTGCGCCTTTCTGTACCTCCACCTTCTGCTCCTCATGCTGTTTATGCTCCCCAAATTATCTTCCTTTTAATCTTTGCAAAACCAGCCTTCCTTGGCTGGTTCTCAGACAGCAAAGAGAGGGCAAGAATCAGGTAGTTTTGTTCTCCACAGCACAAATCTGTGGGCTGCAGTTTCAGCTCTTTCCCTTTCCTTCCCAAGGCAGGGTTGACTGCGCTTCTCATGGCAGCTCACAAGGGTTAGTGGGGATTCACTTGAGCAGTAATTCCCAAAGTTTCATAGGATCCTTAAATGGTTTGGGTTGGATAGGACCTTAAAAATCAGCCAGTTTTGAACACCTTGCCATGGACAGGGACATCTTCCACTATCCCAGGTTGCTCCAAGCCCCATCCAACCTGGCCTTGGACACTTCCAGGGGTGGGGCAGCCACAGCTTCTCTGGACAGCCTGTGCCAGGGCCTCAGCACCCTCACAGTAAAGAATGTTTTGCTAATATCTAATGTAAAGCTGCCCTCCTTCAGTTTGCCCCTTGTTCTATCACCCCATGCCCTTCTCTTTCAGTAGATTGCCATTTTTTGGTAGAGTAAAAGCCAACTCTAAAAAACAACAACTGCTGCACTAATGAGAGAGAAAGCAAAATTCATTTCACTTTACTGCAGGCCTCCAACAGTTAAGCATTAAAGATGAGCCCATCATTCAAATTTTTATTAGTATCTGAACAGACCATCCCATGTGTATTGTAGCTGAGTCTTTTCAGATGTTAATTATTTCTGATAAAAATACCTTCCTATAAATATGGAAGATTCTCCTTTAAGTGTTTGCATATCTGCCATATAACAAGGGTTACAGTAAATGAAGGCTGGCTTTGGCATAGAATTCAATTCCTTGCAGGGAAAGAAAAATTTGATTTAGAGTCTAATAATTTTCATTTGAAGATGCTGAAAAAATAATTTCTCAGGGCTTTTTCACAAGCACGGAAGGGAATGCGGTACAGCAGCTCATAAACACCTGGAAAATGAAGCAGCTCATCTCCAGAGATATGAATTTCATTTGTATTACAAACTAAACAAAGAGACTAAAGTTGCACAGGTTTTTTCATTTGCATTCGTGAGACTGAGAGTTTCACAGACAAAATGACACAATTGTGACTGTAATTGGCAGGAGAGTGCAGTTCCCAAGTTGACAGGAAAAAAATTTCCTGTCCAAATTGGATTCAAATCAGTGAATGTCTCATTTTTAGTTTCCTACAAACTGGAAACTTTCCAACCGTGGTGCACACCCACCAGAGTTGGTGTTTTATCAGTTCCACATCAGAAATTGATACCAACTGCGCTGCAGTACCACGGGCATCGCCCACGCTCCCCTGCTCCTGGGGTTAATCCCTCTGTGAACTCACCCAGGGCTCCAAAACTGGCAGATTCCAGAGTTCCTGGCCCATAATCCTGGCCAGTTTCCACTGAAGCGTAACCTTGGACTCAGTAAAATCACTTTTAACCCAGGGGTTTTTTTCAAACGAAGAATTTAGTGTTTGCTGAATTGGTATTTTCCCATGACTCTTCAGGAAAAAAAAAAAAATTAAAAAAAATATTTCCAATTGCAACAGTAGGACTTTTATGTGCCTGCCCTTGATTTTACACGGACATCTGTGCAACCTCTCCTACCCAACCAAGGGCCAAGCATGCATAATATACCAAATAGCTAATAAAAGTGGTTATTTCAGACAGCCTGGAAACAGGAGATAAAACCACAGATTAAAAATAACTTAAACCCAGATGAAGTCAAGGTTGAAAACTTATCAGAGATTTTCAGGTAAGCAATTTACAGAGTAGAGGTGCCAGAAAAAACCCCAAAACATTGCAAACATTAGGAAATTACTTTAAGTTTAAATTTAAAGAAATCCAACCACTTTAATGAAGAATAGCCAAAAATATTAACTCTAACTGTAGCAAGTCCACATTTCACTGTGATACCTGCTCTAATTCTATTTTTAAGTCACCATATAGATTGAGCTGCCCAGGGTCACGTTGAATACTCTCACTTTTCTTTTTTGTGATGCAATTCAGACAAAATTAACAAACAGACGTCAAGAGCCTTAAAAAAGTGGTTTTGCAGAAGGACATGTAGGCAGTGGAATTTTCTTGCAATAACAGTCTTCTTGCTGGAGTTGTTTAAATCTGGATGAGGCACTTGAGAACGAAGCAAAGAGACAATCTCGTCCCGCTCCTGCCGGGGCATGCGGACAGGATGACCTAACAAGTCTTTCCCATCTGCCATCCCTGTGGTTCTCTGAGAAATGAAATCCCAGGAGACCCAGGGCCTGATCCTGAGAGGTGAACCCAGAGGACCAGACTTCACCCTGCTTAGGCTTTGCTATAAATAAGTTTGTGTCGGGGCCAATTACTGGCATTTGCCTCTTCTTTCTCAATCCTTTCAGTCAGAACCTCTTGGCATTTAACGATGTGATTTTTCCAGCAATATGTGAATTGCTTTCAATTCTATGTTTTTCCCAGCTGTCTGACTCAGAAATGTGGGCTGACTTGGTTAAATCGAGGGTGCCAATGCTAGAGAGATGGGCAAAGATGTCAAAAAAAAAACCAACCTACACCCTCATTTTGCAAATATTTGTGCAAAGGAAGAAGTGAATCTGCCTCTCTTGTGTCTCCCCTTTGCTGAGTTTATAGTGAGAATGCCAGTGGACGGCTTTTCTGGCAGGAAAACTGGTGTATAAAGCACACATTGAGTGAGCATTCAAAAATAATTCAGGAGGGTTAATTTTTGTGGTGCAGCCTCACCTTAAATGTCATTAATCTCAACAAAGACCAAAAACTTTGTTGTTTAATCTGTGTCCCCTGCAAAAAGTTAACCAGACATGACACTGTCACTAACTGAGAAATGTTTACCACCACAAGATGAAAAAATAATATCCCATAATATGTACAATCAAGAAAACCTTCATCCCCATGAGGACAAATTAAAAACAGAAAAGGACGCTAAATTCCTAGCATGTATTACTTAACTGAATTATGTTCTCAGCCTTTATTTCATTTTTTTCATATGTACCTTCCAATCTGGGAAAAGAATTTGACAGCAGTTTAGGACCGTTCAATTTTTTTTTTTTTTTTTGGTGACAAACTGCATATTTGCATGAAATCCACCATTTTCTGTCCAACTGGTAATTTACACAAAAAGTTTCCAATTTTTCTCCAATAATATTGGCCTTCAAAAATGCCGTGGGACAGACAACTCAGTCCATCTAATGGTTGTTATCAATTTAGTCACAGAATCACAGAATGGTTGAGTTTGGAAGGAACCACTGGTGAGGTCATGTGGTTCAACCTCCCCACTCCAGAGTGAGTTGCCGAGAACCTGAAAATTATTTTCACTCAGCTTTCAAACAAGGAAAAACTGGAGCTTTAAATATGCTAAAAATCATAGGAAGTTTACAGAAAATGGCTTTTTTTTCACATGCCCATCTGGGGGCAGAAGGTGGCCTTCTAGCACATCCAAAGTTTTTCCCCACATGCTGGCACCACTGACAAGATCAGCAGCAATGTTGATGCCAACCTGCTGTGTCCTGTGTCTGGAAGCTCCAAGAATTTGTCATCACCAGGGTTGCCCCTCAATTCTTGATGGAAGATTTCTTCCCCTTCATGCCCCACTGAGCCAGAGGCCCAGGAATCAACGGTGGAAAAATGCTGAGCAAAAAAGGTGGCATCTGACAAAGATAAAAGCTTACAAGTTACGTTAAGCAGCACACATGCATACTATCATTTCTGCAGCAAGAGTGGCTAGAGAGTTTTTCCAGGCCTTTTCTCACCCACAGAGGGTCCTGAATCCTGGACAGGACTTACTACATCTGTTCCTTAACAGTCCTCCATGATTCAATAATGAAACCTTCATCCAGCCCAACTTCAGACCAGAAAACCGCTCCTTGACACCCCAGAATGAGATATAATGGGGTCTTTTGGTGTACAAATGGGTGATTTTCTCCTTCTGATTCATTCCCTGGTGTTCATTTGCCATTTGTTCGTTTCCTGTCCACTCTTCACAGCATCACTGTCCATGGTGAACGTGAGGGATGGATCCAATGTGTATCTGCCTCAAAAGGCCACTGAGCAACAAGATCAGAGGTGAAGATGTCCAAGTTGAAGGAAGAAAACATCTTGGTAGACATTAGTACCTTGACAGATGGTGAGGACCTGGGGATGGGCAGGGGGATCATTGAGGTCCCTTCCAACCCAAACCATTCTGTGATTCTGTGACATTCCTGGCTCTCTGTACCTTTTTCAATACAGTTTGATCTGTGTCCATCTTGGACAGAACCACATCATGCACCTGAAAAAAAGGCAACAAAGAGAATGTCCTCCATGCCCTGCTCTGGTTATGTTCATTGTCCTTACCCTTCCACCCAAGGCCTGTGTCTGGAAGGTGCTGAGTCCTTCCTGGTGGAGCAAGAAGGCATTTTCTTCCCATATCCACATGGTCTCAGCACCTGACAGCCAGACTGTGTTCTGAGCTTCCACCCAGCCTGATTGGGCTTTGGAAGTTGACAACCCTTCAGCAGCACACTTAATCTATAATAATCAGATCGGTTATCAGTAATAATGTGAAATGCATTTATGGGAAGGGCTGGGGCCACACTGGGGAATGACTCCACATAAGGAAAGAAAACAGCATGCTCCTTCTCCCAAGATTTTCCCCACACTGAGCTGGAAGACAGGCTGACTAGCAGGTCACCAGGCAGGCAGTGAGCTTGGGGAGGACTGGACCTACTGCCGGTGGTGGAGATGATGGTGCTGTACCTCTCCAAAGGATCTGGCTATAGGAAGCTCCCACCAGCACAGATTTCTCACCACAGTTGCAGGAAAGCTATCGCAGGAAATGCACAGTGCTGCCTGGTCCGCCCAAGCCAAGGCATAAACCTTCTGTCCACAGCAGTCAAGTCTTCAGTCCAGTCTATGCAGTGCCTTGCCCTTACCAAAGTGGCTAGTTCCAAGGGGCAGAAACTGAGACCTCTTTATCTGAGCCCTGAGAAGAACAGAGGCAGCAAAGGTAGAAGGAATTAGGGCTGCTCTGTGCCTGGTAGGTCCGTGCTTCTGTACCTCTAACCACGAATAAAAGCTACTCCTCTTTAAAGGAAGATCAAGATCCTACCTCAGCTGACAGCAAAACACCCAGTGGTTTCAGTGGCAGCAGAAAACAGCCTCGGGGAAAAAAGGGCAAAGAAAGGCAGCAAATTCACTGTTGCCATAAATGTACCTGCACATCAGCTTTCTATCTGCAAAGGCCTTGTGTGAGCCAACCTCCTCCCCGTCACCACGAGCCGTCAGCCTGTGCGTGGGTGGTCAGGGCAGGTTCACAGCAGGGTGGACGTACGTCAAGGAGCTGCTGAGCATCAGAACCCTGCTCTGCCCAGAGAGAAGGCCACACAGGTTGACATGGCCCATGTTAGGTAGTGCTCAGGAGACACGTGGATTTCGGCAATCCATCATGCCAGACCAAGGAGACAGATGAGGGAAATCAGGCGCAGGGCTGGGAGCCTCCCAGCATTGCCACACGGCATTGTCATCCAGTGGTTGCTCATTCCCTGTTGATTTCAGAGGCTGTGCATGTCCTCATCACCCCATGCTGCTGACACCCTGCAGATGAAGGTGACAGTACTGGGAAGAGTCTTTGGGGTGCTGTTTTGAAATACAGATTTCTTCGGGACTCTTTTTTTCCAAGGAAAAGGAACAGAGGCCAGGCTCCAAGGCAGATTGCCAGCAATGATCCCAGAATCTCCACTTCTGGTCATCTCAGCTGTGAAGCATACTGAAGGTCCACAGAAAGCCCACACTGCCCAAGAACCCCCACATTAAGCAGCAGGTAAACATGGAAGGAACCAGGCAGATGTGCACTACCAGCATTTTTGCTTGGAGCTTTATCCACCCAACTGGATTTGCTGGCATGTCAGTGCCATGCAGTGTTCCAAGGTATGGGAGGGTCTGGACTATACTCCCACCGTAAGGGCAATTATTCTTTATTTGTCTAGTTCATTACTTGGGCAGTTTGTCTGGTGGGGCAGAAATAGCTTCTCATTTCATCTGTTCACAACACCTCCTTTCTGAAAATCCTGCAGGGAAAATTAGAACATGATAGACTTAGAGATGTAAGTATTCTCTTGGAGATATGCCAAATTTTTTTCTTTTCTCTTTCTTTTTTTTTTTTTTATAAGGGAGAAAAGTGTTGACAGCCTTTATGGAGGAAGGAGGAATAAATATTTTATAAGATGAAAGAAGGAGGCAGGTGTGACATGATCGCTCATCTTGCAGAGCTGTGGCCATAAGGAGAAGGATAAGGGCATGGGTTTTTCAGGCATTCATCTCCAGCTCTTGTATAAACAAAACTCTTATCCATCAAGTGAAGGCTTTATGTCCCAGGGAACATAACATTTTTTTCCTGAGAGCTCTTCAAAGGAAAAAGAAAATATAGTTCCAGAGCTGCACAACTTTCTGTAAGCCATTGTCGCAGTTGAGGTCACCATAAATAAACAAAGGAATGCTGGGGCCAACCATGACAAAAATGTGAAAATCTTCACTGAACAGTTACCTTGCCTGCTCTGAGAGGAAAACAAGCTCTTGTCCTGCTGGACAGACGGGTCTTTGGAAAATGGAACAGAGCCTGGAAAGGCCACAGAGACCTAATTGATGACCCATATTGTCACAAGTACCACCATTTTCATCAATGGATAGAAAAGCCCCAAGAAAATTGTACTCCAGGCCAGCCCTTCCTCATCATTCCTCACTGTGCAAAATGCAGTATACAACAGAAATCTGTGTGATGTGGCCAAGGGTTTACATGTAGAGGATGGGGACATTATCCTGAGTAACAAACTGATGTTTGTTCTCTCCTCCTGAGTTCACCCAAGAGGAATGAAAACAGGATGAAATGGTTTGCATGAATGGCACCTGGGAGGCAGTGCAGGTTGAGACTCCCTCCAGATGAGGACACCCATGTTTAGGTGCTCCCATGCAAATTTGGTGCCTGAATTTCCACTACAGGCACTGAAGTTACAGTCAACAACCCTAGGACTCAATCCAGCCCAACGTCCAGTAGATACCCAGCTTGGGTTTACTTGACTGAAAGGAGACACCCAGGAAGGTGTCCAAGGGTATCTAAGCCACATGAAGCTGGTTAGGTAAGACACAGGATCCACTTCAAATGAGGAGTGTTTCAGCAACTGAATCCCATCCACAAATATGCCACAGGGGTCAATAACACTGACAAATCAGGTACAGATCTGTCCTCAGGAAAGAAAAGTGCTGTGTTTGCTTTGTGTTTGCCTAAATGATTCCACAAAGTTTGGAAATAGTGTTAGGAAACCATGCCATTTTTCTGTGAGGTCTGAGAAAAACCAAGCCTTCAGCTCTCAAGGGTGCCAGAGCAGCATTTCCCCTGAAAGCTCTGAGGAGACACCTCAGAAGGATCACCATTCTCCAGCTCAATGTCATGCTGTATCAATGAAACCTCTTGATTTTCAGAAACATTCATTATATTTTGGGTTTCCTACTATTTCCCACCTAGTCTTTGCAGTGACTTCACCAGTGATGGTGGAACATCCACACAAATTATGATCATCCTGTTTGATATAAATTTCTTCATCCTGAAAGGCTACATTTGAATCTCAGTCATGTCAGCCTATTTCCACTAGCTCAAAAATAAGAATTCAGAAGAAAACCCTGAGTCACCAGGCTGTGTCTGAACCCAAGGTCTGTATCCTCAGGGCTATTTCAATGTCTCCATTCAGATATCTCCACACTGACAGTTCCTTCAGCATGGAGGCTGAGACAACAACAGAACCTAACTGCATCCATTTTCCCACTAAAATAAGGATTTCTTTGACTCCATCCAAGATGTTTTCATTCCCTGGCTCCAGTGCACCAAGCTGTACGTACATCACCTCTCCTGGACCCTTCAGCCATCCCCTGGGACCAGCAGGAGAACAAGTTGTGTGAGTCAGCATCCTGCTTCCAATAGTGGACGCCCAAGAAAGAACATAGGCTCAGAACAAATATAAAACAATATTTCCTTGAAACACTTCCCAGCATTCAGCAGCTTGTGGGTTGGGAATTTCCCAGGTAAGGAAAGGGATCTTTGCATTTCATAGTCTTCAGTGAATTTTACTTCCAGACTTTTCCAGTCTCTTTTGGAGTGTACACAAACTTTGAGTATCCACAACCTCCTGCAAGCAAGGCACTCCACAGATTTTATAACACAATGTGTGAACAACCACCTCTTTTTTCTTGAACGTGGCTCTCAGTAGTTTCTTTTGGTGTCCTCTAGCTCTTAAATTGGCAGGGGCTGTGGAGAGTGATCCCGAGTTTCCAGTTTTGTGCTGCTGGAGTAATATTGCCCTATGTCCTTTCAGTCCTCACTTTTCCTGAAGTCCCAAAATTTGGCTGCACTGCTTCTCCCCGTTGCAAGTCAGCAGAGGGAGCTGATGATCTGAGCCCTTCCAGCAGCTGCTGCCGCTTTCCGTGTTCCAGCTTTTAGCACTCACCCTAAATATAAAACAATACCCGTTGTTTCTCCCGGCTGCACGGCTGAAAGTTTCAGAGGAATGAAATCAAACAGCCAAGAAAGGCAATGCACTGAAAAGGAAGAATACTGGTACGTAAGATAATGTTTTATTCCGAACTAAGACAAATTTCAGGGCTTGTCTTCAGACAGCAGCCAAGAGAAAAAGACAAGTAAGAAAAAGCAATCCTGATTCAGACTCCTCAACAAGGTCAACAACTCAGCTTTAGTTTGTTTTTAACCAGTTGGTCTCGTGTGTACTATCAGAATATGAAAGATCTTGCCTTGAATGTCACGTACAGTGGGGTCTGCAGGAGGAAAGCTTGACTTTTGTAGGAAACCCCCTTTAAGTCCCAGACATGTCATCTAAGGTGTCTGTGCCTCAGTTTCTCCACTCCTCTATGCTTTATCCATTTTATTATAGTTGCATCGGGACAAGGAGCATGAATTACAGAGTTCAGGATTATTTGGGTTGGAAAGCAACCTAAAGACCAACCAGTTCCAACCCCCTGCCATGGACAGGGACACCTTGCACTAGACCAGGTTGCTCAGAGCCCCATCCAGCTTGGTTTTGAAAACTTCCAGGGATGGGGCAGCCACAGATCCACTGGGAATGTGCCGGGGCCTCACCACCCCCATCACCCTTATCACATGTTCAGCTTGGAGGAACTGATTATCTGCAACTGTCTGAAAAGGCTCAGTTTCCAGAGTCTTTCCCCAAATACTTGAGCATGTTTCCCTTGAACACTTTCTGCACTGTAAAAGGACTTTGCCTCAGCATGGGGGAAACCAGGAGCTGGGGGGATGTTGCCCAAGAGAAGGAGAGATCTGCCATGAGATCCAGGGTGGGGGGAAGCTCTCTCTGCAAACCCTGATCTCCCCACATGTCCCTAATCCGAGTCCTGGACCCACCAGCTGAAATGAGCTCCCTGGGAAGCCAGCTGCATCAGGACAACCAGGAGCCTGACTCCTTCCAGCCTTCCAGAAGCTTCAGGGGGAAACAAACCCGGTTTTGGTCCGATTTGGACCCAAACCAGCTCATAAAAAAAAAAAAATTACAACCCAACACTTGATGAGATTTCCTGCCAAGAGGAAAGCCAGCAAGCTCTCACTCCCCTCCATCACCCCTGGTTTTGGCATCCTCCAGGGCCCATGTGCTTTGGCCAAGTTTTGTTTGATCCACAGCGCAAAGGAGCCCTGTGTCTCTGCTTCTGGCAGCTGAATTGCACCACTGGGTAATTCTGTGGCTAAACTGTTTAAATAATGTTAATGGCTTTACAAATTCACTTTCAAAACAGCCTGAAGTGTAAAGCCAGCAGAGCTGAAGCAGCATGCTGGGGCTTAGGCATGTTTAGATAAGAGTGGGTGCAGAGTAAGCTTTCTACATGAGCTGCGGGAACCAGAGATAGCTGCCTCTTAACCACCCTTCCTGCACTGCAAAGGGGTAGATCCTTGCAGGGCAAGGATGGAAAGCCAGCACAGCTAGAGGCTTTGGGATCATTATTTTTGTTCTTCTTGGCAGCCAACTCCCTCTGTGGCAGGTGCTGTTGGAGAAAACCACAGCAGAGCCATGGGTAGTCTCAGGTTTTCAAAACAGCAATAAATAAAACAAGAAATAAAAAATAAAAGGGTCGGCTGACGGTGCTGAATGTACGATGAAAAGTCAAGATTTAACACAGGGCAAACCTGGCTCATACCCACCTACTTGAGGCAAAACTGCAATTCTCTGGCACGTGTCCTGCTCTTAGCTTTTATTCAGGATGCTTCCTGGCTCCTCAGCTGGTAAAGAGGAAGTTGAGGAGTGCAACACAGCTTGCAGGAGGGCAAGACTGAGCTACATGAACCTGGGGAGTGTGCAAGTCACAGGGATACAAGTCCAAAAGCAGAGGCACAAACATGGCAGTGTGGACAGTGACTCTATTTCCCCATCCAGACCTTTTCTGGGCTCAGCACAGAAAGCTGAGAATACCAGAGCTCCCCGTGCTTGTGTGTATCTGCACACTGACCCTCCCTGGTACCTGCACCGGCTTTGTGCCCACCACGGGTCATGCTGTGATTGTGATAGTCATAACAGCATCATGCAGGATTATCTGTGCCTCTCAGCAGCCCAGATTTTACACGGGTCACCCACTGCATTCACGTAATCGCAGTTGTACTCAATAATCTCTCTTGGCCAAATAAAAATAGGTTGGGGCTATGTTTGTGCTTTGATTTACATCAGGATAAATCAGCTGTTCCGCCCCAGTGGTCGGCTGTCTACAGGCAAAGGAAGAGTGAGGTAAGGTCAGCACAGACCTCTGGAGTGTCTGCAGGAGAGATTTAATGTCTGACAGCATGGCTCAAACTTGTGTTTAGGAAACCAAACAAATTCAAAAGGAAAATGAAGCACATGCTTAAACAATACGGATAATAAAACACTAAAGTCAGTAACGGGAAGGGGTGGATTTGCCAGTTCTTGATCCTTCAAATCAAAACCAAAGACTTTTCCAGTGAAACATAACTTATGGCAAGCGAGATGCTCTCTGAAACACCCTTTGTCACAAACCATGGAAGATTTGGGGGTTTTACCAAACAGGAAAGATGGGTTTGCAGCCAGTGCGTGCAGAACCATCCTCACACTGATCCTGACACCAGCTAAGAGGAAAAGCAGACATGACCAGATAAAATCCAAAGCCCAAACACAGCCCACACTCCCAAAGCAGAATTCATCCTGTCCCTCCTAGATGTGTCCCAACATGAATCAGCAGCTGCTACTTCCCTCTGGATCCAACTTTTTGGTTGTGCAGTGCCCCTGCCAAGAGCATCCACACTGATCCCCAGTGCAAACCCAAGAGAAGAGGAGGCTCAGGGGGAACTTTATCACTCTGTACAATCCCTGAAAAGAGATTGGAGCCAGTCTCTTCTCCCAGGTCACAAGTGACAGAATGAAAGGAAACGGCCTCAAGTTGTGCCAGGGGAGGTTTAGATTGGATATAGGAAAACTTTTTTCACTGAAAGGGTGGTCAGGCACTGGAAGAGGCTGCCCAGAGAAATGGTAGAATCACCATCCCTGGAAGTGTTAAAAAAACCCCATGGGTGTGGTATTTAGGGACATGGTTTAGTGGTGGACTTGGCAGTGCTGGGTTAATGTAGGACTTAATGATCTTAGAGGTCTTTCCCCACCTTAATGATTCTATGATTTATGAAGCCACTGGCTCCAAACATGCTCTGCACAGAGCTGTTGGTGGCACAGACCTTGCTCAGTCTCAGGGCTGGGTCTGGTGGCACAGTCTCATGCTCAGAGCTGGGTTTAGGCACTGTCTGGGGCATGGTCCACCCAGCCATGCAATTCCCATGTCACACAGTGCTGGCACTCCTTCCATTGCTCTGGATGGGGACAGCCAAGATTCCCTGCTCTCTCACGAGCTTCTGCCCTTGAAGTGGTGAAAGTGATTTTTCCAGTCAGCTCCTCCCTGGAATAGAAAAAAATGCTAACACACACCATTCCATCAAGCTACCCCATGTCTCCTCCCTTCCAACTGCAATCCCACAGGTTCTGCAAAAAAGGAGCTATGTCCAGAAAGACAGGAACAAGTCATCCAAAATGGGAAGTCTGGGGGAAATTATTTCACTTTGTCTGGCCAGTAGATGCTCCTCAAACATATTTTTCAATCTGTGCTCATCTGGAGTGAATGGTGATGGTGAGTAATCACAGATGGTGAATAAGAGCATCCAGAGACTCACATGTGATGGCTGGCCACTGGTCATCTACAGGATCCTTTTTCTTAATACTTCCTCCCAGAAGTGTTTTGGGCAAATTACCCAGCAATGATGCAAAATCCTGAGGCTGCTGAAGTCGGGAGAAGATCTGCCAGAGACACTGAAGATTTGCAGCCTGGTTTTAGTCCTGCTAGAAAGAGAGAGATCAAACCATGGAATCATGGAATCATTGAATATCCTGAGTTGGAAGGGACCCACAAGGGTCATCAAGTCCCACCCCTGGCGCTGCACAGGACAACCACAAGAATCCCACCAAGTCCCTGGGAGCATTGTCCAAAAACTTCTTGAACTCTCTCAGGCTTGGTTCTGTGACCCCTTTCCTGGGGATCCTGTTCGAAATGTCCTTGTAACCTGTTCATCCCTCACCTTGGCTGGGCCGGGGTCAGGACCCCCCAGAAGCTCAGGTGTGTCAGAGTAACCCTGTTCAAAGCACCCAGAAAGGAGGCAGCACAGGGAGGAGGCACAAGTCCATGTTTGCTGAAGCTGGACACGGCCCAGCAGCCTTCCTTCATCTCTCCCCAGGACAAGAACAGCCTGTGGTCCCACCCAAGGGGGCTCGAGGGACTTTGCTCTTCCCACACCCTCAGTGCCCATTGGCCCTGTGGCCTCTCCCAAGCTGCAGGAAGCCAAAGGCATCTCATGCTGCTCCAGGTTTGCTGTGGCTCCTCCCAGCTCAACCTCTCCAGCACGGGTGCCCTGCAGTCCTTCCCAGTTCATGCTCTGCCATGATTCACGGCTCCCCATCTGCCCTTGCTTATATGGGGACTTGGAACTTCACATTTCCTGCACTAGGAGAGCCAATGCCAAAAAGTGCCTTTTTCTGTGCTCTGCCACCAGCCCCGTTTGTTCCCCTGGTCCCCTGCCCATGCTGGGCACAGACCCAGCCTGCCCCACAGCGCTCCCCACATGGCAGTTCCTTGGGGTGCCCCTGTCCCACGCCATCCCCTACCCCACAGATGCCATCCACATCTACAGGCACGGGTCCCTTCCCCATATGGCAACCCCTGGTCATTCCCTTGTCCCCAAATTATGGTGCACGTGCAGCAGGGATGACTGACACATCCCTGCTGACCAAGGCATGGGAATGGCTATGGTGCAGCAACCTCCCTCTGTTTAATCCTGATTAAGGTGTTCATTTTCATCTAATTGCAGCCAAATCAGAATTTTTGCTTTTATGTTTTGAAGTGAGATTTTTTCTATATGGAAAAAAAAAAAAAAAAAAAAGGCCGGGGATTTATTTAGGGAGCAAAAATGTAATAAAATCAAAGTAAGTAATAAAATTAAGTAATAAAATAAATATAATAAAATAAAGTGCAATAAAATAAAATAAAAGGATGGGAGTGCAGTAATTACCTCTCAGAGCCATTAAACTACATGTTTTTAACTGCCAAAGTCCTTAATGGGAACATTTTGGCCTGTAATGACAGTCTGCCTTCTCAGCAGCCCTGTCTTGTCCAGCAATTTCCGGACAAGGGTTTGTCAATCCTGACTCTGGCAACCAGCTTGAAAATTCGCTTTTTGCAGCCAGGGAATACAGCAGATATTGCAAAAAGGGATTGGCAGATTCTGGGAGGCAATTCCCAGAAAAGGAATCTGGCTGGTGAGAAGAGGATGGAAAGGAAAACTCCTGGGACAGAAAAGCTTGTGGAGCTGAGATAAGATGATGCAGCACTTCAGACATTCCAGCTCTCTCTCCAAACATCTGATTCTCCAGAATATAAAAACAAAACAAGAGAACATGAAGGGACAAAAAAGCATGGAGTAGGAATGAGTTGGTCAGAAATTCTGGAAAGGAAAAAACTGTTTTTTCCAAACATGTTGGACAGGAGAAGAGCATCCAGCAAGTGGGTACCCAAGCCCAACAGGATGGAGGATCATTGAACAGCTGCTTCTTATCCATTCCCTCCCACCTGGTGACAGGCACAACACCCACAGTGACAACTCCTCCAGGACCATTGCAAAGAGAAGTCTGAGCAAGAGGGAAAAGTGGATCCTGCTGGGTCTGATCCAAAGGGTAGAATGAGTTTTTTGCAATTTCCTCCTCCAATGTTTTCCACTGCTGTGTCTCAGGGTAGCTTTGATTTGTGCTCCTTCCAGCTGCTTTCCAGTAGGACAAGCCTTCTTCCCTTTCCAGGCAAAGCCAGCTTGCCCAGTTCTCCAAAGGACTGCAGAGGGATAGAAGGCACTGCAGAAGGCCCCAGGGCCCTGGCTGCACCGTCGTGTTCCTGGAAGGAGTGGGGATGTGCAGCCAGGGTGATTCCTGTTTGCAGCTCTCATGCGCTCAGCTGAGTTTGCAGTCACAGAGATTTGGCTCCAAAGGCCTGGGTGTGATTTCAAATCCCACAGTCTGTGCTGCCTCCCTGCATTGCTGCTGCTTTTCCATGTCCCTGGCAGGTGAACAAGGAGGAGGTGACACGTACTCCCATGGGCCTTGGGTGACTATTGCTTTTGCTGCTCACATTTAGCCACATGTTCCCACTGACATTTATCTCAGCTGCCTTCTGTCTCTCCATGAAATGATCACAGCTCTCTATATGGAAAATTTAGCTGCTCTGAGGATCAAGCTGTGCTGCTAGTTCCATGTGGGAAGGATCGGAAGTGGATTAAGCGGGGTTTCAAAACACAGATTGAAATGATGGGCTGGAACGGGATCTTGGTTTGGAAGCACCATGAAAACATCATCTCAGATTTCGGCACGCTGACAGTTAGGAGTGAATTGCACGCCAGGATTTTTCAGACTGAGGAAAAAAAAAGATGAGCAATAGGAAGGATGACAGAGATTTATAAAATCACAAAAGGAACAGAAAGGGTAGTGATTTTTTCACTGTCTCTTTTAATGCAAAATCTAGGGAAATCTAATGAAACCAAAACAAGGTATCATCAAGGCAAAATGCAAGTCAGTTCTTCATGTGACATGTGGTCAAACTGTGCAAATCCTCATCACAAGATTCTGTGGTGCTAGAAGAGGTGAGGCTGACAGGTCAGTAATTCACAAGGTCCTCCTGGTCCTTCTTTTTATTCTTAATTAAAATAGGTTCAATGGTTTCCTTTTTTCAGTCCCTGAGGACTTCACTGACTGCCATGACTTTTTAAATATCTTAGAGAGTGACTTGGCAACTTCATCAGCCAATTCCCCCAGGACTCTGGGATGCCTCTTGTCAGGTCTCGAAGACTTATATATGTTCAGAACCCTCGGGTGGTCACAAACCTGATCTCCTACAGTGGGAGGGACGTTGCTCAGCCATTCACTGCCTTGCGGTCCATCCAATTCAACTGTACAGGTCATATTTATGCTCCTGGTATGCTCCTGAGTAATTTATTGCTGCAGGCAGAGCCTGTGCATCCCCTCAGCTCCAGCCATGGTGGCACACATGAAAACAACACAGCACAAAGGTTGAGCTGCACAGACTTTGAGGTATTGGACAAGGTGAGTTCAGCTATGACTTAAATCCCCAGTGTTCTTCATGGCTTACAGCTGTCTGGACATGTGTGGAGAAGAAAACGTTGTCTACCTGATCCAAAACTGGTGCTGATGTTACCAAGCATCAACAATCACTCAGCATTGATTAAACACTCAGTCTCCCCCTCCGAGCTTGTCTCTCTCCTGCTCTCTGCTCTCAAGTTCAGTCTTCCCTCAGGGGAATTGCTGCACAACTTGGCTTTAACCAAAATAAACTGTTCTGGCATGAGTTCCTGTTTTTCAAGATATAGCTTTAAAATAACAAGGAACAGATTTTCCCCTTCCTTGCTCTTACAGGCTCCATTGTGAAAGCTCCAAAGATTGTCACCTACAACACCATGGTGACCCCAGAGCACCCATCTATTTATTCTCTCATGAGAGGCATTTCTGTAGCCAATGGAGATTTATAGGTTGAAAGCAGACAAGATTTTCCATTACTTGTAAACTTGTGGAAAAATCAGAGAGACGAAGACAGCTTGGGGCTTCCAAACTGTAAAACAACACTCAGCCCATCTGATTTTAAGTGTTTTAGACTTTATATCAATATTGTTCTTCCATTGGGGGGTTAGAAAGAGGGTCTCAGTAGGAAGAGGGACTCATTTACCCCAACAGCAGGAGAAATCTTTTGGAAACAACAACAAAACCACAGTCCTGGGTAATCCCCGTTAACAAAACAAAGATGCAGTTCGGATTGTATGTACAAGCTGGAATCAGGCAGATTTATTCCTGTGGTGCTGTGAGACCAAAGAGATATCAAAGTGGTCACAGAAGTATTTTGGAAACTCACCAAGTGCATCCTTTTGTCATCTTCTCTTTTCTCCTTCAGTTTGAAGCAATCGAGCCCCAAGCACTCTAATCCAGCTTGGATCTCCCACTCTGTTCCTCCTGTTATTTTAACTTTAGGCACAGCAGTCCTTTGAAAAAGTGCCCCGTTCCCACTGCCTGGGAGCTATGGGAAAAAGCTATCTTGGTCCTATCAGGAATGTGCCTCGCCTCTGCCCTGCGGTTGTGTTGCCTTCGGAGAAACTGGTGTCACGAAGCGCTGCAGAAGGACAGGCCACAGCGTTCCCTTGGAAAAGCTGGGGAAAGGGGGGGACAAGTGGGTCAGGCTGTGCTGTTCTTTTGCTTCTGAGAAGCTGGAGGAAAGTTGGAGATACCTGCGTTGTTTTTCCATGCTCCTTGGGGATGTTTTAGAGAGGTGGAAAGTTTAGGACAACAAGCAGCCGGGATTTGAAAAACCCAATCCCTGTGAGCAGCTAGAGGTTGAGTTGGATTTGATGATCTTAAAGGTCTTTTCCAACCTTAATGATTCTGTCATTCCAGGATTCTAAGGGAGATGCTGAAAAGCATCTCACACAGTGCTAGGATCCCACACATTTGTAAGTGAATCAAGAGTTTTCTGGCTGGTCTCTCTCCACAAGATGTGATGGGAGTTCAGATACCTAGTACACATGGATACATGGACATGGAGACTCCCACACATCTGGCTCTCCATCCAGAGCTGAATCCCACCCTGGAGCCAGTGAGATGAATTCCCACCCACCTGGCCAAAGGGTTTTATGGGTGTGGGTACCATGAGAATGACACAGCAATGGTTGAGTGGGGAAGAACAGGTTTTGTAACTTGGGTTTGCTGCGTGTCCTACCTGACACAGCTCCTGGAAATTCATCTTTCAACCCAAAGGCTTAGCTCCTCTGAAGGTGGAAGAGCTTAAGTGAGAAAGAAGGAGTCCAATGAGCAGGTACAGACCCTCCGTGGGAGCAGCTGTACTTGTCTTCCAGCCAGGAGGGGTGTTAAGCTGGAATACATTGCATGTTGAAGAGATAGAGCTGGTGTTTCCCAAATAGAACCATTATCCATGTAAAATTAGAGTATCCTGCCCCAAATTCCCTAACAGAGCTACAAGAAATGACCAGGAGAGACATGCTGAGAAATTGGGACACCCAGTTTCAGAAGCATGAGAGCCACTGCCCTCCATCCCACAGCCTGTGCAAGCTCCAGGCTCCAAAAGTGTCTCATGCCAGTGTCTGGGAAGTCCACCTGGGGATGGAAGATTTGTCCCCTCAGGAACTACAGGAGATCCATGACCTTCTGAATCAACCGATCACCCAATATTTCCAAGGGTATCTCAAATACCACTACATGCCCCTGTTTAGATAACTGGAGCCTGACCATTCCTGACCATCTGACTCAGTTTGAGTTCAAGGAGCATTTGGACAACACTCCCAGGCACATGGTGTGATCCTTGGGGTGACCAGTGCAGAGCCAGGAGTTGGACTCAATGATCCTGGTGGGTCCATTCCAACTCAGCATATTCTATGATCTTCTCATACACCCAAAGCCAGCATCTCCCCCTCATTTGGAGGTTTAGCTTGTGACACTCAGAGTCCAGAAATGGGCAGGTCTTCCTTCCCTTCATGTCCATAGCAAAATTCTCACTGAACTCAGTAACAGAAGTGGTAACAGAAGTCACAGCCCTTAGTGGTGGGAAATGCACAGAGAAGTGATGAGGAGGGAAATCACAGAAGACAGCTTGGCTACAGCTCCCCCAGACCACTGTCATTGCCCCCTTCACCTCATCCTACTCCTCAAGCACATGGACCCCATCTGTGTCCCCAGCTGCCAGGGACATTGCACTTGGCACCTGTTGTGCCTCCCCCAAATACCCTCAGCTGTGCAGAGCATGGCAGGGTCCAGCCTGGAAACACAAGCCACACTGAGAAGAGTTCTTCCCCCACTTGCTGCAATGGAACAGAACTGGTTAATCCTTTTGCAAGGGTGCTAGGCCAGCTGCCAAGCCTGCCTGTGGGGAATCCATCCAAACTTGACTCATCCTCAAGTGATTCACATTGTTCCCTTTAGTACTTTGAAAAAGGTTATCAGTCTTCTTGCTTCAGGCCAGAGCAGGATTGATGGATGGGGGAGAAGGCAACATGCACCACACTTGGCCTCTTTCAGAGTGATTTGGGAGTGGCTATTCACTTGCTCTTCACAGAAATCCACTTTCCACAGGTGAAATGAACGGGTTTGCACTTCTCTGCAGTATCTGAGTGCCTCAGGAGATGACCTTGGGCTAGCCAAGCATCCTGGCTCTGCTGGATTGGGAGCCCATAAAAAGCAAAGCAAGGGCTGAGTCAAGCTCTCGGTATGCTGCCCTTGCAGCAGCACTCTGCAGTAAATGCACGGGCCAGAGCACAAAGCCCAGTCACAGAAACACCATGTCCAGTGCAAGCACTTCCTAGAACTGGGAACATCACACTCTCCACAGACATCCCCACTGTTTTCCAGGCTCTGGAGAAACCTGGGTGAGAATGGCTCACCTTTGCTGACCCACCAAAGCCAGGAGAGGAGATGATCAGCATCAAGCCACAGGTAGTCACTGCTTCTTTCCTCCTCCCTTGGAGCAAACAAGCTCCTCCTCCTCATGCTCACAGATAGGTAGGATCTCCCTCACTGGACATGTCAGAGTGTTTTCAGGTAAATAACTATTATGAACCTGTAGGAGGGGATAGGAAGAGCAAGTGGGAGATGGGAAGAGCAGCAGGGATACCTGGAAAGGACTAGAGTGAGCTGGTTCTTCATCAACATACCCAGCACCACCAGGCTCCACACTTGGTCACCCATCTAGATTGTCTCCTCTTCTGCTGGGCCCACATCTGCCCTTGCAGGTACCCGGGGAACTTTTAAGACCAAGGACAATTTAGGAGGAGATTTTGGAGTCCTTTTAACGGAATAATGCTGAAACTGAAAGAACAGAACTGAAACTAAGAACAAAGAAGATCAGAATGTCACTTGCAAATACAGAATTTTTCCAAATAATGGGGTGTCAGAGTAGCCCTCATTAGATCAAAGACATAAAACACAGATCATAACAAATATATTCTAGATGAGAGGCCATGCTTATGTCATCGTGTCCCATCCAAAGTGGTCAGAAGTGACCTTGGAAGACTTCAGAAACAGAGGCCAATTCTGGTAACAGCACAGAAGAGCCACACAACCCCTGTTTGTTTCTCAGTACTTGATATGGGTTTGTCTCAGAGCTGTGTTGGCAAAGATAAGTAACATCAGTTTCCCATTAATCTATGGCCACAGGGTCACTGGGTGCATGAAATCAAAACAATATTGCTGAGATCTACTTCTTTCCCCCATTTTTATACCCATGGTCTTTTGCCAAAAGCTCCCAAAGCCATCAATAGAAAGAAATCAATTGCAGGACTGCAATAATTTCCAGGAATGAATGGAATACCTGTTTCTAGTAAACTCCTAAAGGAAAGAGTTTGGATTCCTCCTCAAGCGCACAGAAGGGCTTTGTATAATGCAAATGAAAAAATTATAAAATACACCAATGGACTAGCTACTCCTTAAATATTTTACTGCTGCCTTTTGTGTCAATGCATCTTCTTGACAGGCTTGAGGCTGAGGGGAGGTTGATGGATACCACCAGTTGTGTAAGTAGTTGGAGGGAGCTCGATGCTTCAGTGCACATCGGCCAAGTTTGCACAGCACGTCCTCTCCAATAGGCTGGTACAGCAGCAAGGGGGTGATGCCAGAGGCCAAGTGCTCATCAGAAAAGAAGCATTTTCTGAGCTCAGAAGGATAATGACCCATGGCACTGTGTCCTTACCAACATCTGCCCAAGTGTAGCCCTGCAGTCGTCTCCAAACTGCTGCAGTGAAGGCCAGTCCTGCTTCACCCATCATGACCTTCCGAGCACACACGAGCTCCCACGCTCCTTTTCTGCAGAAAGGCTGGTGGAGGAACTGGTCCAGCATGGGATTAAGCAATGTTTCATCTTTCCAAGACCCTTTCACTTCCAATTCCCTTGAGTCAGTTCCTAGGAACCGACTCCAGCATTTGCCCAGTGCAAATGGGGCAGGGAAATATGCGGCTGGGTGGGAGGGGAGGGTGCAAAGACTGCAGGGCTCTGACCAAATCAAGGGAAACAAACAGCACCTCAGGCATGACTCCTGTCAACCCACAGACACAGAGGCAACTTCAGAATGTGGCCTCCAGCCCTAGAGAGCAGTCCCTTGAGAGCAGTAACTTTGTCACTACTACCAGACCCTTTTTACCTTCTCTGTTCCTACCTTTGTTTGCTACATGCCAGAGCAGATATGAAAAAAACCCCACACTACATTTGCCTCCTTTTTGGGTTCCTTTGCATCATCAGAGGAAATTTTGCATGTTTCGGACTCAGGCTCAGAAGTGGATTTGTCTATGGAACATATCCCTGTACATACCACAGAGCATGATTGATGGTTTGCCATACCCATACAAGAGCTTGACCACTTTAAACTGTAGTTCAGGGACAGCCCAGAGAGCTTCTTTTCCAAGGCAGGTTGCTGTCACCCCCTGCTCTGGGTGTAGACAAGGCTACTCAGTAGATACACATAGGAAGAGGAGCACTCAACCATGAGCAACGTGCAGTTTGTAGAGAAGAAGAATTAAAATAATTTCAGCTGCATCTCAGGTTTTGATTGCTTTTTTTTTTCACGAATTGTTTTGGGAAACTCTTTTATCCAGAATGACTTTTCTGGAGAAGACAAGGAACAGCTAATACATCTCAAGTGAAAACACATGAAGTCCTGTGACAGCTCTTGTATTTACATCACAGTGCATGACACATGCCCCACCATAATTTGTGTGGCAGATCCTGCCTAGAAGCCAAAGGACAGAAAGGAAAACTCCCACTGATTTCATAGAGTCATAGAATCATGGAATGGTCCGAGTTGGAAGGCGTCTTAAAGATCATCTTGTTCCAACCCTGCTGCCACAGGCAGGGACACCTCCCACTAGAACAGGTTGCTCAGAGCCCCCTCCAGCCTGGCCTTGAACACTTGCAGGGATGGGACATCCACAGCTTCTCTGGGCAACCTGTGCCAGGGCCTCACCAACCCCACAGAAAATAATTTCTTCCTAATATCCAATCTAAACCTGCCCTCTTTCAGTTTAAAGCCATTCCCTCTTGTTCTGTCACTACATGCATTGTCAAAAGTCCCTCTCCAGCTTTTTCAATGGGAGACTGAGCTGGAAAAGATTAACCCATTTGATTGCATCAGTAATGTTCAGATTCTTGACACTGTTACTCAACAACATGGTGAGATTGCCAAGGAGTCCACTTAACACCAGCCAGCTGACTTTGGCCCAATAAAGTCCTGGCAGTTCCTCCACTGGCTGTGCTCATCTACATAAAACAAGGGCTGTGCTCAACTACATAAAATAAGTGTGTTATTTTCTTTCCAAACATTTCAGCTCGTCCCAGCCACGGATCTTTGAGTTTGCTACACACTTGGAGCAAACTGGCCGAGAGAGAGCAAGGACACACTTAACAAGAGCAGGGAGGGAAGAACTTGAGTCCGTGAAGCTGGAAATTAAAGGGAATAGATTTTCCCCTCCCTTTTTCTGCTCTGGGATAGATAAATCTCTCTAATGTTCAAGCTCATGTATTATCAGAGGTGGTCACTGATTACATACCCACATATGAAACTAAAGCAGAGAATCACAGAATCACTGAAATAGGAAAAGACCCCCAAGATCGTCGAGTGCAACCTTTGACCAAACACCACCATGTCAAGTAAACCACAGCACTGAATGCCACCTCCAGTTGTTCCTTGAACTTCCAGAGACAGTGACTCCATGACTTCCCTGGGCAGCCCATTCCAACACTTAATATTCCCTTCAGTGAAGAGTTGCATGTTACCCGTCAAAGTCACTCTACGTAGCCAAGGTGCAAGAGCAAAAAGGGGCATCTTTGCATCAAACTGGCATTCTCCTGGTACCCAGCTTATGGTAACTCTTGTCAAGGCTGGGAACCAGCAATGCTGGCATTGCTGCTAGGCTGCAGGGCACCCATCCCATTGCACAGCAGGGATGGGAGCGGGTGGTTCCACCCAACCTCCTCCATCAAAAGTTAAACTGTGGAAAACTCCCAAGTGCCAGAGGATCTGCCATTAACCAATCAGTCATGCGTGCCCTTCTCTGACCAGTTGAACTAAGACCCATATGAGTTGTGCTGTTGATTAATGGAAAGCTAAGCCTTAGGCGCTCTGAAGGTTGGGCCACTGAGCCTCAAAATCACTGGGCTTTGCCAGTTTGTCTGAGACACTTTGGGCTGTACAGAACATTGCTATTGGGTTTTTATTTTTATTTTCAACTTTAATTTTAGCCAGAATGGCAGAGCAAGAGGATGGAAGAAATGTAATAAATGTATTTGAAATGGACATGGAATTTTACACAGGGCAGAGCTCCCAAAAATAGATACAAAACAGACTGCTTTAAAAAATTTGAAATGACAGATTTTATTGGTGTTAGAAGAATGATTTCTCAGGGCTGTATTTACTGTGGCAAGCCTAGAAGGAAGGGAACATGTGTTCCTACACAACAGAATGGAGGAGATGTGCCATCACACAGCTCATGGGACCAGGCTGTTCCACCATGTATGACTATCACAGTGGCACTGCAGTACTGTATGTTCAAATGCTTTTGTAGATATTGACTGAAGACTCTTGAAGATTTGCTCACGTCACAGGAGAGGAAGAGGAAAAGTAAAGATGCAGATTGGTTGCAATCTGCTTCTTCACTTGGTCACTGTGGGAAAAAATATCCACGTGTTCATGTGATTAGGAAACTCTTCAGATACAGTTTCATGTTTCCCTGGGTCTGGTCTCATACCTAAGTTTCTGTAATATGGGAAAGGAATAAAAGCAAAAATTCTTAGCAAAATGAGCTCAGCCAAGTTCCCAGTATCCTCAGGCTGAAGCTCCTTTCACAGAGCAGCAAAGCAAGGAAGCTGCAGGCTCTGAATGCAACCTCCAGCTCAGGCAAAAGCTCACTGGTAGAAACAATAACCCCTGGCAGGGCTCCAAATGAATCATTAGGTCTTTATGAGCCATTGTTTCCCACTGATGGACTTGCTCTCATTCACAAAAAAAGCTTCTTTTTCGAGGCAAGAGGAAAAAACACATTTGGAAACACAGAAGCAAGTCCCTGAGTGGTCAGGGTAGCATGGGATCACTGTGAGAATCCAGCTGTTATTAACCCCAGACAGCTGTGTGGACAGTGTTGAAATGTCTTCATGGACAAATCCTCTTGCTGTCTGCTTCTGTCCCTGTAAACTTTGCAGTGGAGTTTTCCCTTTGGAGCTAAAGTTTGGCTACAGCACCTCAGGCAGTTCCTCTTGCTTTCCACCAACCCCATTGATCACACAGCTTATGCACTGCTCAAGAGTTTAAATGAAGACAAAAGAGGCTGAAATCTGCTCTGTTTCATCCCTCCATTGATCAGTCAGCCAAGTGAAAAGACCACTGCCCACCCAGCTTGGCAGAGGGTGCTGGGGCTCAATTTGATTGTGCACCTGGTGGCACCTTGAGCCATTGGAGTTGTCCCTTGGCACCCAGTTATGGCATGTGGAAGTCCATGCAATTAAAGAAGAGCAAACAGAGGTGAAGTTAACACCTCTAAAATGGCATCTACATGTAGGCAACAGACTGGGAACCCTCCTGGCTTGTACCTGAGTCTCTGTCTAGACTACCCGACTGTGTTGACTGAATGTCCAAGGACTGGAGCAGGAATCTGGACACCCAGAGGACAAGAAAACACCAACACTTAGGAGTCTTCACACCAGACTGAATCCAGCTGTTTGTGCTCTGATGTCTAGTGATGCCTGAGATGTTTTACTAAAAACCACACTCCTCACAGAGCTGGGAGACGAGGCACAAGTCCTGCTGAAGACCTGTGAGCTCAGTGGCTTTTCAGCATCTCAAGTGGGACCAGGCACCTTCAGACAGACAGAGTCTCGCCCCAAGCTTGTCTTCTCTGCTTTCTCCTCTAGGCCAGGCCATGCTGGCCCATGCCATCAAATGCACTCACATTCAGAGCTCAGGATGCCAGGCTGGGCTGGCTGCTGACATGCAGCCCTGGGGACCAGCCATGGGGACATGGCCACATGATCCTGCGTGCCACAGCCAGCTCTGCTGCCTCTCACAGCCCAGCCTGGCTCTGCAGAAGGACACAGCAGGATGGCTGGGAAAGGGATGCTTTTGGCAATTCTGCTGAAGCGAAGAGCTCCCACTGTGCTCACAAGGATTCCAAGAGTGGCGTGTCCTCCTGTGCTGGGTGAGAGGCATTTTTTTGGCAGCATGAAGGGCTGAACTCTCGTTGGACTCCACCTCCACTCCTGTTCACTTTTGGAGAGGCCTCTGCTCTTTCTGGAATGATGCAGATTTGCCTGCCTGCAGAAGTGGTTTGGAAGCAGCTGTTGGAGCAGAGAGATCCCATTCTGCTCTCTCTCCCCAGGACACCTTGGATGTTCATGTCTTCAAAGCACAGAGCCAAGCTCCTGCAGGCTCCAAGGGCCACCTTTGCTCCCAGGACCAGGAACTGCGGGAAATATTTTCTTCCCTCCTCAAAAATTCCTCAGATATGTTCCAGGCTAAATCTACACTGTCCCAGCTGCTCTGTGCTCCTCTACACAGTGTGGGATTGGAAAGCTCATCAGCTCATCTAAGTACCTAAAACACTTGGAAGTTTGAAGCCTTATGAGTCTGACACTGCCTGGGCCCCCGTCCTGGAGGAAGAGGGAAGTTGGGGAAAAGGGGATCTTTCTTGGAGCCATGAACAGCTGAATATGCACCAGAACATCCTAAAGGCAAGGAGCAGCCAAGTCCTCCCTGGAGGGCCTGGAGAGCTGCTGTTCAGCTTTGAAGAAGGGAACATCCCACAGGCTGCAGCCACCCAGCAGAGGACCCCATCCTCCTGGAAGGTTTGGGAGCCTACAGCCTCTCTAGCTCCCACCTCAGGCTCATATGTCTAAAACTGTGATCCTAAACCTCTCCTTTACCAACTGTTTCCAGAACCTGAAGTCTCCAGTGTACCTAGGGTAGGCTTGCCAATATTTTTCACTGTGAGGCTGAAGACACCTGCTCGAGCCTAGAGATACCTGTGTTTTCAGATCTGGTCTGCTCACCAGGCCCACCTCATCACTGAGTCTTGCTGAGATAGGGGCAGTTCAGCCCAGGAGGCACCTCAGCACAACCAGCCCTGCAGAAGAGCACCAAGAGACAAAGAACTTGCTTATTCAATTTTTTTTTTTATGCAATAGCTTGGAAACTCCCTCAAAAGAGGGAGAGAACTCTTTTTCTCATTGCAAAGTCCCTCCTGTACACAGCAGGATTCAAATCCACATGGCCTGACCCTCAGTTACCAAGACAAAATATCCAGGGATGAGAGTATTCACTGCTGTAGAAATTTCCTGGTTTCCACTAGGACTCCCTGCACAGACAGGGCAGGTTATTGTGCAGCTACGTAGCCAGGGTCACAGAAGAGATGACACAGCAGTCTCCACTCTAATGAGCATTAAGATATTTAAAAAAAAAAAAACAGACCCTGAATATATTCCTCCAGAGTTAACAGAGCAAGGACTGCAGGTCTCCAGCAAGGCTTTCTTATCTTTGAGGTGTGACAAAGAGCCCCCAGATCTCTGCCATCCTTGAGTGTTATCACCATCTACCCATCAAGGACTATGTAATGAGAAGTGTACACGTTTCTTTCAAGTTGAGAGCTCTGAATCATGGCTTTCAAGTCCCTGCAGCCAGGTGCAATCTGTGTAGTGGCAGTAGCTCTCATTTCCTGGACATCTCTGAGAGCCCTAGCCAGGATATGACACTTTGCTTTGAATCCAATGCCTTCATGACCATAAGACCTCCCTGAACAACCCTTCACACTCACTGTGAAAGACTGTAAACATCCCTGTCAGGTAAACGAAGAGTTAATATTCCTGGGAGGTTATCGCTAGAATGGGACTCCTGCCCAGGAATGATGGCTTTATGGGCACAGCTCCACCGTGATGCTTTCTTCAGACCTAGCTGATCTGCCTTCCTCTGTTCAGGAGGTCCATTTGTAGTAAAAATCTATAAATAGTCTGATAGGTTGGGAGAAGAGATGAAAAAGAGCCAGTGCTGGATCATTTAATGTATAGACAAAGACATGTTCACTTCATCTGTCATGTAAACCTCAACTGCTCAAGTTTATCATTCACTGCCAAAAATGCTATTACAGCAGCTTGAGATTTCAAAGACAGTTTTATTCCTGTTTCTGACTGACCTTTGGATGGATTTTTCAACTCGGAAAAAGAAAAAAAAAACACTTTATATGCTCTGAACTGGAGCTTAGAAAGTCTAACACATTTCTAAGTATAGATGTGGTGATTTACAAGGAACTCTTTTTCTGGTTTTTATAAGACTCTGTCTTTCTTCAGCCATGAACAGTGTATTGATTCTGACAAGGACACCGGGAACCTTTGAGACTAGAATTATTTATGAGAGGGAGTGTGTGATCCAATGGATAAGAAACTGGACTTATTACTTGGCTCTGCCATGGATATGCTGAACAACAAGAGCTTTCCCTTTCTGTGTCTCTTTTTCTCTGCAGTGATGGTACATCAGAGTAAAAATCTATTTTCTCACTACTGTTTTCCAAATAAACCAATACAGCCCAATCATCCGGGCAGCACCAGATGATGATAATCCTTGTTAATAATCCCTTCTCCCTGCAGGGTTTTATTGGCACAGCCAAGTGCCCTCCAAACCAAATACATCAATGTCATCAGGTAGTTGGTGCTCTTTATGAGTCTGGTACCCGAATTCACACAGACCAATCTCAGTGCCTGCTCCTAAGAGTTCATATTAATTTATTTGTATCAAGGTACAGATGGTCTAATAATGGATGACAGACCATCTGTGTCAAAAGTTGGACAAATGCATCATGGAAAAGTGATCCATGATGCAAAGAGAGTACAGGTTTAATTGTTTAATTATAGTTGGTCTGCATCACTGGTGCAAATTCTATATTTGCCTTACCTGAGGCTCTGACATCTAAGTGCTCAAGGGTTTGCATCACACTACTCAACAAAAACCTAATAAAAAACTACGAGCATTTAGGGCATGAAAGCCCTAGTCTGGAATTCCTGGAAGTTATGTGGTCATGCAAAGGCATCTGGCTTTGCTCGTGGCCAAAAGAAACCCTAAACACAGGTGTGATTGATCTGCCGTCAATAATTCAGCATTAATGATCGCACTTGCAGGTTTCACTTCCTGATGGTGTTCTCCAAATCCCTCACAAGTATCAACCCTTTCCATGCCCCCCAAAAATGTCCACGCACACTTTGGCTGCACAGTGTGTGCACAGGGCTGAGGGAGGGAAATTCTTTATGTAGAAGGTAGTGAGGTACTGGACGAGGTTGCCCAGAGAAGCTGTGGCTGCCCCATCCCTGGAAGTGTTCAAGGCCAGGTTGGATGGGACTCTGAGCAACCTGGTCTTGTGGAAGGTGTCCCTGCCCTTGGTAGGGCATTAAAACTAGATGGTCTTCAAGGTTCCTCCCAACCCAAGCCACTCCAAGTTTTCTATAATTTCTGTGTGAGGGTCAGGTCTTCAGTGTACTCATGTTGAGATGACGAGATACACCCAGGATTACCTGGTCTCCAGAAGCACCTCTTCTTTCAGCATGAGCCCCTAAAACTTCCCACCACTGTCTGCTCACATCACAAAAGTTCATCTCCAGCTCATCCTCACTCCTCTCCCTTCCCGACCCCTCCCCTCTCCCCTGAAGACATCCTTTTTACCAAAACGAGCCGTGGAGGCTCGAAAAGACACTGACGTCAACGTAAAAGTAAACCAAAGAGGTCTGGTTCCTGTATCATCCCCGCGCCGCGCTGAGCGCCGGGGAGCGAGCCCACGGCCACTCGCTCGAGGAATCTGGAGCGGGCTCAGGGCTCAGCAGCTGAGCTTTCTCACTCCGGCTGTGTGAGTACTGGCTGCGGCGTGTGTCGGGCTGGGAGCGAGGGGGGAGAGGGAGGGACATTCACCGGCTGCAGCTTGGGAAGGCAGCGTGTGCTGATCCCGGCTGGGCTGAGAGTTTGGAGGCATCCGGACGGGGATGGGAGTCCTTGCAAGCCGGGTCGGGAGTGGAGCACGTGGGTTTGGATGAGGTTTGGCTCCACGTGGGTGGGAACAGCAGTGGAGAGGAAGGAGAGTGTTGGGCACCAGATGCTGGAGGGATAGAGGAGGGCTGGGGTGTCTAGAGCTGGTGCAAAGGAAAAGAGCATCTTATTGAGGGAAATGTTGGGTTTTCCATAAACTGAACTGACCTATTTGGATGGTAAAGAACCATCAGAGGGATTCTGCATGGAAATGTGAGTATTTCTGGTAAACCTCCACCTCAGTCAACTCCAGCTACACACACACCTGTGCATCCCACAATTGTCCCTGTATAGAGTTGCAGAGCTAGACACAGGATTTTTAGACTCAGGCCATGAAAAAGTGATCTGAGAGGGCTCAAAGTGAACTTTATAGTTTAAGGTTAGGAAGCAGAAAACTTTCCCCAGGGAAACGATATGGAAATGTCCTTATTCTGATTGCTGTGTGGGTGGGGGAACTGGCTGGGCCAAAGCTGGGATGGCTGAAAGGGATGAATGGCCTCACTAGGTCCATCAGCAGGTCTCTGCCAACTGGGACATGTCTGGCCATAGTACAGCACAGAGGGAGCATCTCCCTGTGTTTACACAGCCCGCACTCAGTGGCAGTGTCATGAATTGGCAACGTGGCTCTTCAGACTCGTTTCAGCTGTGTTTTGATCACAGGAAGCATTTTTTTCTAACATTTCTCACATGCCAGAGCCAATTGCTCTTCTTCAGCAAAAAGCCAGCCCTTTTCCTGAAATGACAGCTCCTTCTGCAAAGCTATAACTCCCCCATTCAGAAATAACACAGTGGGCATGCAAGTTTAATCCCTATTACTTGCGCGTGACAGTCCCAATTGAAAACCACCAGGGCAAAAACCTCTGTCGCCCACAATTAGATGCAATGCTGCACCTCTTCTCACTCTGTAAATCTCTCCCTGAGCAGGGGAAAGCTGGGCAGCCATGGAAAAAGGGGGCATAAACGCCCACCACCTTCCTGTTGTAGCATCTGCCAGCACAAGCAAGGGCAGAAGCCTCCCTTTGGTGGAAACCTCTTTACTAAGATATTTTTCATCTCCTTTGCACACAGATATCTCTGCCAACCCACAGTTAGAAAGAAAATCCCCATCTCACCCCCATCCTTTCTTACAAGGACACATGGCAACTTAGCAATGCAATTGAGCAGCTACTTTACTGATCTATTTCAGAGCATTTACCCTCACTCTGCTCAAGCCTCCTTCCCCATCTCCCCAATGCATTGAGATAAAAACACGGAGCCATTTATTCCCTCCCCACAGAGCCTAAAGGTGCCAAAAGCACCCTAAAAATCTTTCTTCCCCTGTTTTGAAGCAGGAGGAAAAGGCCAAGGAAGGAACTGCATATGAAACATCTCTCACAGCACGTTCTCCCCAGGGCAGAGCAAGCAGAATGGAGGAGGCTGCTGAACAAAGCAATAAATCCCACCAGGCGCACGTACAACACCACCACAGCTCTGCTCCCCCTTAAGTGCATCATGCCCTTGGTTCTCACAGGGATGCAGGCTGTCATGGCCCTACATCCCCTTTCAGAGGGTCAAGACCAAACCCTGGACTCCAGCTTGTCAGAAGGGCTACAGGATTTTGGCTGTCCACATTTTAACAGTCTGGAGACAAGTAAAGAGGGATGTTTAGCAGGCAGGTGCTCAGCACATTCAGAGAAACCTCACCCATTAAGATGTGAGTCTTGATGCCTAAAATCAGAGACATTCAAATCCCCAGGCCCTTTTTAAAATGGGAGACAAAAATTCCCCACAGGAGTAACGCTAACAAACACTCAAAGTGTACATTTTGGTCTTCAAGTCCAGGCTGGACAGAGCTTTGAACAACCTGGTCTAGTGGAAGATGTCCCTGCCATGGCAGGGGGGTTGGAACTAGATGATCTTTAAGATTTCTTGCAACCCAAACCATGCTGTGATTCTACGATTCTGTGATTTTCCTTTCCACCCTGGGTTATTATAGCAGGTTTCTATAAACATCCAGTCACCAGGTTTAGGAGGACATGAGACTGCTTATTACCTAAATGTACATGTTAGTGAACATCCGATGACATCTATGGTAAAATCTACAGCCCCTTCTGAGGAATGTCTGCTGCTTTTCAGCCAGCTCATCTATAAATGCTGAAAGGACTCTTCCTGCTCTCTCTTTTACCGCTCATCCATTTTTCATCCTTGCATTTTAATTTGTAGCTTTTAGTTGTACATTTTTTGCAGATCACAAATAGCTGAGCAAATCCTACTGATGGCTTTAAAGGGAAACACTTCCCATCCAGTAAATCCCAGAGAGGCACAGCAGAGTCCAGCCAAGCATGACAAAGTCCAGAGACACAAGTAGTTGTGCTGAGGTGAAGGATGAATCAGAGGAATAGAAAAGTAAAGCCCAGAGCCAGAGCAAAGGATCAGTAAAGCTGTGGGGGTCAGATGGGATTAGGCTGAGCTGGCTGTGACAACCAAAGAAATTATGTCACCCATCAGGATGACACTAACCAGGGATGCTGCTGTCCAGTCTCAGCATGATATTTACTGGGATCGATACACCATTAGTGTATAGACACAGAAGGACGGAATTCTTTATTACCTCTTACACATAATCCATAAAAGATGTACATCTCATCTATCACAGCCTGAAAAGCAGCACTACGGCCATTATCACACAACAGAAAGGATGGCTTCTTCCACATTGGTGCAAAAAAGATTTACTGTCAAATGTCCCTTCCTCTTCATGGCTCCAGCCACTTTCTCTACCAATACCTGCCAAAAAGATGGGGATCTGGGAAATGCCCCTAGGGCTAAAAATGTAGGGTATGGCTTCCAGTGTGGTGCACCAGCAGAGAGCTTCCCATCCTTGAATGCACTGAATTTGTCACCCTGTCTATGGGACACCTGGACAGAAAGATTTGGGCCACTTTGGGGAGCTGCCCCATAGTGAGGCTATCACAAGTAGTTTTTGGCCTCATGGATGAGGGTGGGGATGCCTGTGGAGGTTTGCTAAAATTTTGCTTCATTCAGAGCTACAAACAGCTGCAAAGACCTACATCAGATTACGTTGTTTGCTGCAGGTAGGCATTAGCAAGGTGAAATGGCACTGAGCTCTGAGCACACTGACCCACACAGAGACCAGCACAGGCATTTGTAACCCACCAGGGTCCCCTCAGAGTGGTGAACTCAGAAGGATGCAGTAAAGTGGGTACCTGGGCACAGCAGGACAGGGCACTGAGACAGCCTCAGTAGGACAACGAGCTTCTTGCATGACGTAAAGGTTTCTAGCAGTCAAGTGCAGAGGACAGGAGATTGCTGGAGGTCACACACCTCCACCACACAGAGCCACTATTGTGCAACCAGCCTCTCCTATTACAGGGATGTATGATCACCCTCTTGCTGGCCTGGCCACGCTCCAGCAGCCAATCCATGAGCAGTACAAAGTGAAGAGGCAGAGGACACCTTTTCCTGCACCCATCACAGTCTAACTGGTCATTACCCGTCTCAACAGAGAGGCCAATGCCTTATCAGGCTTATAAAAATCATAGACTTACAGAATAGCCTGAGTTGGAAGGGACATTAAAGATCACTGAGTTCCAACTCCCCTGCCATGGGCAGGGACATCTTCCACTAGACCAAGTTGCTCCAAGCCGCATCCAACCTGGCCTTGAACACTTCCAGGGATGGGGCAGCCACAGCTTCTCTGGACGACCTGGTCCAGATTCTCCTCACCTTCACAGTAAAGAATTTCTTCCTCCTATCTAATCTAAACCTCTCCTAGTTTAAAACCATTCCCCCTTGTCCTATCAGTATCTCCTTGTTCAAGAAGTATAGAATTATAGAACAGCTCAGGTTGGAAGGGACCTTAAGCAAGATATTCAGACAGGTGCAATTTCACCTTTATCCCTTAAGTCTTTCTCTGGCAGGATGGAGAGACAAAGCTGAGTTGTCATGCTGGGTTTCACCTGCTTGGCACTCACAGAGCTGCAGTTCCCCGGCAGCCAGGCTGGCTCCTTTTGCCTGGGTTGAATACGCCAAGCAATACATCTCTGAGAAAAATCCAGGCTGCCAAGCTGTGTTATGCTGTCTCCAGCTACCAATTATGCGGATAAATTGATTGTCATTAGAGTGATAAAGTAGCACAACAAATAAACTTTCGGGAACCAGGCAGTCCATTTTTCACGCACCAGCTCCGAGGCTTCCCGCTGCTTTGATCAAACACACAGAAAATTGTCTGCAGGCTGCAGTGGTGTTAGAGACACAGACTTGTGGAGGCTGAAGCAAACCAGCAAGAGGTTTAAAATACAACAATGACTCCACATTTGTGCACTATTGTGCAAGGCAGGTTGATCAGATGCTTTTTGAAGGGGCCACCACAAAGCTCACTCCAACCAGCAGCCGCCTCAGAGGATACCCAGGACTGAAATAGCAAGGGGCAGACGTCAGGAATCAGAGCCACTGGCAGGAGAGGGAAAGGAAGAGGAGTCGTGCTGCCTCTGTCCCCTGCCTAGATTAGATCTGTCTCATACCAGGGCTGTTCATCTCCCACTCACAACAGTATCAAGTTCACCCAAAGAATCAGAGTTGCTAAGATGCTGGCATTAATAATTCCCAATTGTATTATTCTTTGTGAGCAGCTTACCTAAGGAAGTGTAAGATTATTTTAAACACACTGATTTATTAATACACCCAGGATGGCTCAAGCTGCTGGTTCTTGCCCAAGGGAGTTCAGCAGTGGAGCTCAGCATCTTGACTCACAGTATTGGGACTGATATATGACTAGCTATGATCAGATGGCATATCTAAAAATACAGAGCCTGCAGTTTATTTTTCTTGGAAAATGGAAAGACACCCAAAGAAGCAGAGCCCAGTTTAGCAACCACAGCAGTCTGGATTTTTGCTTTAAAGAAGCCAGCAGAATTTGCCCAAAAGAAGGTGCCATCATAGGTTGTGTTACAGCCATGGGATTAACCTGAGGGAGGAGCCTCTGGCTGCCGCTGTGGCTCTAACTCTGAATTACAGAGGACAGGGATGATTGCACATCCCTGCCCTAGGAGACACAAGCAACAGGATTCCTCTTACCCAGAGGAAGCCTCTACACTGAGACCACCACAAACTGGGCTGGTCATCTGGTCCAGACTGGTGTTAATGAACTAAACCCTGCGAGATGCACCTGCCTTGCACCATTCCCAGGGAAGCTGCCACAGACATCTCCACAGCTGTTATCAGGTTTGCCTTCTGTCGTCTCTTCTGTGGATTAAACAAGCTCAATTCTGCTGGTCTGCCCTGATGGGTCATGATTTGCTTGCCCTCAGATAATTCCTACTGTTTTGGTTTGGACCTTTTCCAAGGCAGAAACACATCCCCCTTTCATTAGTCAGTTTAACACTATTTATTTCATGTAATAGTGCTTTTGTAGAAAATATTCCCTCCAGGTGACATGAAAGGCACATCAAATAGCACCTTGCAGCACTCTCAACATAACAAAGACTGAAGCAATCAGTACCAAGAAGTAGTTATGGAAAGGAATGATTCAGCAGTGACAGGTTGAGCTTTTGCTCCTGATATAAAATTTGCTTTGAGGCCAAACACAAACTGGAGTAGGGCCTTGGTCTTCCTTCCCTCATGCCATCCACTGCCCACACCTCAGTGAGTTCAAGACCTCCCCAGCAGGGACGATCTGGTGCTGTCTATGATCACATCCCAGACAGAGAAAATATCCCCTTGGATTTCTGAACCATCACATTTCCACCTGACTCAGGTCTCAGCAGATTTTCTCTGCTCCAGGTGGGAGACAAAAGGATCCATGGCCCCATAGCAAAACACAGGACCACCACAAAGAGTGCCAGCTGGATCCCGCTGCCCAGCACCCTGTTCCATTTGTTTTCAGGAGAAAATTGATTATTTTGGCATTGCAGTTTCCAGTAAATCACACATGTGATTCCCTCCTTCCCTTCCTGAAAATTTCCCAGAGCACTTCTGCACATTGTGCTTAGAGGGATGGTTTCAGCCGTAAGGAAACTAAGGCACCTCCCCAAAAAATGGGAGTTTTGCCCCCAGTGAGGCCCCTCACACGGAACTTGCTGCAAGGACAGGACCTGTAGTTCTAAACAGCTGAGAACACGAAGGAACACACACCCTCCAAAATAAAAGGAAAAGAACCACCAGCAAATGTACCAGCTTCTTCCAGAGGCAACAATTTTAGGAATCACTTGTAAGCAGGCAGCAGGATGGTTGTTGGGGTTTTTTTCTTCCCAAATGGGGCCCTTTCTTTTCTTCCTGTTCCTATAGGGCTTTTCATCATCGTGGCATTTCCTACGATAATCCTCCAGATTTATGTTGCCCTGTTCCAGATCAGAGCATTGCCGAGGTCTGTGCACGTCTAACAAAAGACAGCCCTGCCCTGAGCCCTTCCAAATCTCTCCAAACCAGGCAAACAAAGGGAATGGGAGAGGAGGATTAACATGTTTGCAGAGAGAGAGCAGGGAGAAGATGTCTTTTCCTAAAGGCTTTTTTAGGTTTGTGGGTCCAAATACCAGATTTTCCGAGTTGCAGGTGTCCTTCCTCCCGGGCTAGGTTACTCATTAGCAAAAAACCTCAGAAGTTGAACAGACGGCCCTGGGAGCATCCCACTGCCCCTTTCCAAGTTTGTGGTCACTGCTAAATCAGAGCAGGTGGAGATACCAGTCTGGTGCCCTAAGGTCCCCACCACTTCCTTGCCATGGGTTTTCAAATATTCCTCAGTCCTCTTCACCCTCACAGGGCACAGCACATCTTGAGTTCAAGGTTTTCTGGCTCAGCCCTGCCACACTGTGCTTCCCACTGCCACAAACACAGGAGCAGAGTGCTGAGAGCTCCCTGGGGGCTCTTCAACCACCCAGGGCCAACCATCCTGCCAATTCCTGCTTTGCAACCTTCAAACCAGAGTTGGGCAAGAGCCACTCCACCCAGCCCTGACCTCCCAGGGCATGGTGCCCAAGCAATGCCAAAGCCCAAAGCTTGTGTAGCTTTGCCCTTCAAGCACCAGTGTCCCTGTGTGCCCAGTGACAAACAAAGCCAACAGGAAATACTTTGCTGAGAATGCGGAGAGTTCTGCTGTGAGGTTGTGACACTGGACATTGAGTTCTTGGCAATTAGCTTCTGAATCTTTGAAAAAAATAGTAAAAAAAAAGGTACAACAGGTGGCTGCTGGCCAGACCTGGGTTGGGTGGCCAGAAAGATCGGAGTGGGACCCTGCAAAGGATCCCAGTGAGGTTTGGATCAGTAGGGGCAGCTGAGACATGACATGTTTTTTGGGTGGCCAAAGAGTCCTGGTGGCTCACTTTGCTGGTGCCTTAACTGAGGAACTCTGTCAGAACCCTCACAGTTGTTAGACCTGTGGTAAACTGGGCAGAGTGGGATGGAGAGAGGGATCCTGGCTCAGCCCCACAGGGTACATTTATAACAGGTTAGGGACTTCATACCCCTTGTCATGCAAGAACTGGAGATAGGCAGGACGAGTGTTCTCCAAACCAGTCACTCAGGAAAGACCTCAGGGTTGCCCAGAGGAGCAGCTCACTCTTTGTGTCCTCCAGATTCATTTTTCTTTCAGCTCAACAGGTCCATCAGCAAAAATGCCATGACCTGGAGAGGAAAAATGGAGGGGGAGGCAATGGTCAGCAAAGTCAATTCCCAAATATGCAGCTGGCAGGCAGGAAACTGGCTCCTACACGCTTCCTCCCCTGTGCCTGACTCACCCAACAGGAGCCACAGCCATCATTTTAGGGCATCACTTGTCTTTCCCTGTCCCTCATCAAGCAGATGAATCATGGCTGGATCCCATCAGCAGAGGCCCCATCTGGTGACTCTCTGATCTCCCTTCTTGCACAAACTCACAGATGGAGAGCCTGTTCAGAGGCAGGGATACAAAATTATGGTGCCTCCAGCCTTTGCAGTCCTCTGAGGAGAGCGAGTGATAGGACAGCAAGTGCTGGGAAGTGCCTGTGATCCTGAGCAGTTGGCAGAGGACACAGACCGTGCCCTGCAGAGCTGATGATGTCAGGTAGGTACAGCTGCCTCTAGACCCTGCTGAGATGCCATCACAGAGCCAGCTGGACCATCTTTTGTGGCCCTTCACAGCCTCTGTTGTCCATGCTGACAGTCAGGCAAAAAGCCCTAGGGGTATTGAACATCACTGGGGGAGCAGTCCAAACCCTCCTTCTCCAGGGACAAGTAGTTCATGTTTCTTTGTCTATTTGGTGTTTCTATACCAGCACTGCAGGAAAGGTACAAAGGTTATCTCTTAGGGCAGAAACAGATTCTGTCTAAGAATCAGTAGAGAGAGCTCTGAACTTTTCCTCCAGTCATTCCAGCGATCACCTTAGGCATAACCAGCATGAATGTCTCAGGGTTCAGATCCCAAAGCAGTCCCAGGATCTCCCAGATGTTCCAGCATGGCACACGTGGATGACCAAGAGAGCAGCAAAGAATGACCTCTCAACAGCCCAGCAGGTGAAGCCACATGTTGCTCTCTTTGGCTCCACATGAGTAAGTGCCACAAGCCAGGCTGGATACAGATGCCAGCCCCAGTCTTCAACTGGACCTCCCATGGATTCTACCAAAAGTACCAGAAAAACCCTGGATCTGCTTTTTGGATCCACCCATTTGCAATGCTATCCCTTCCACAAAGCACCAGCTCAGGAGCCACCAAAGAGGAGTGTGTTCCCACACTGCTCTCCAAGGGAACATGCACACCACTTCTCTATGATAAGGAAGTGTGGTGGGGTTGAAGAACACCTCACCTAGATGAAAAGTTCCTACACACTTGGGCAGAGCCTCAGTGCCCACATATTTCCCACCAAATCAAAGGTGACTCCTGGAGGGTGGTCCAGTGCCGCGATTTCTCCACCCTTGGTCCACCTGTGAGAACCTACACAGTTCTTTGGGTCAGTTCTGATTTACAGCATCCCACAATAGCCTTGGAGACTGTGGACAATCAAGATTTAAGGGCTCATGGGCAGTGCATATCATAGAGACACACGTGAATGTTTTCCAGCACTTTTTAAGGCCTGAGGATCTTCCAGTAGATTTACCAGAAGGAAGAGGAGCTGAGGAGGGCAAAATGGATGTTGTAGACTCTCCTCAATGCCATTATCTTCCTTGACAGAGGGTTACTTACCTGGTGAGCTCATATTGTTGCCTCTCCATCAAGCCTGCAGCTAAAAAGAGATTTTCCAGGCAATGCAGTGAAGATCCCACCCTTCAGCATCCTCCATGCAGTAAGGATCCCACTCCTTGGTGACTCAACACAGTCATGACCATGGGTAAAGGCTCCTCAGATTTCTGAACTCTGTTATGTCTATGTCCAAGACCTTCTTGGGTAGGAATTCTCCTTTGCTGCTGAAGAAAATAATTCATTTGTGAGCATCTGTTCAGTATAACAGAGCCTAAATTCAGCTTCCTAAACAAACGCAGGCATGTTCAGACACTGGATTTCGGTCCTTGAAGAGTTGGTCAGCAGACACACCTTGAAAGCTGATCTGCCCATGTGCCTTGAGCCCGTCTCAGCTCTGTTAAAGTTCATTATGCAGTGCCCAATCTCAATCTCTTCTCCTGCAGCAGGGGATCAAAGGATGCTCAATTCCCCTTTTTGAATAGGACTGGAAGAGTACACCCTTCTCCTGACAAAAACAGGACACATCTCCCCAGAAGGATGTGTGGTATCGGCTTTCTCTGCACCTCCCTCAGGGGCTGTCTGGCCTCCTGCTTTGCTGCACTGTGCCACAGAGGACTTTTAACCAGGGTCCTATTTCACATGGCAAGGTTAAGGGATTGCTAGGAATTACCATGGGCTAGTAGCATCCTTCCCTGACGTAACTATTAGTCCTCCTGCGTGCTGATTTTGACTGAGACAATACTTTCTTCCACCTACAATCTCATCCCAGTATTTAACACTGTTGTATATTCAATGAACAAGCTTGAAAGTTTTCCACTTACTAAAGCTTTACTTTTTTTTTTCTGCCTTTCTCACTCCCCCTGGGAGGGTGATAAATGACTGAAAATCAAGAGATGATAGAAGCTCTTCATTTATCAGCCACGGTTGCAACTCCTACTGAAGTCGAGTGTGGGAACCGGGTCTGGGACAAAGTGTGGCCCTGAGCCCGGATGTGCCTTCTCCACCTTAACAGCAGCATCTGCTTCCCAATATGGCATGTTCTGCACTATCTCAGGCACAACTTGAAACTTTGCAGCTGTTGCCACTCAGAGCCTAGCTCTAAATCCAGCAAGGAGGGAGAGGCTGGGATAGTGGGGGAGTGCAGGGCACTGATTATCCCATGCACAGGAATGGGAATGCAGCTCTCATGTGTCATGTGGAAGCATAAAACCAAACCAGTCCTCACATAGGAAGGACCAGGCAGTCCCAGAGAAGGTGGACAGAGTGCAGGTACCAACAGCTCATCCTGAAGAAAAGTCTTCTCTTTCTTACAGTCTCACATTTGTAACTCCAGAGAGACATTCCCTAAATATAAAAATTTTGTTGACAGTGTGAGGGAAACTTAAGCATTTGCCACAATAGGCATTGAGAATGATAGAATCATAGGATTCTAGAATGGTCTGGCTTGGAAGAGACATTAAAGACCATCTAGTTCCAACCCCCTGCCATGGCAGAGACACTTTCCACTAGACCAGGTTGCTCCAAGTCCCATCCAGCCTGGCCTTGAACACTTCCAGGGATGGGGCAGCCACAGCTTCTCTGGGAAACCTGTCCTGGCGCCTTGATAGGGTCCAAGTTCACACACCCTGCCCGACATTAGAACATGCGTTGGTTTCTTCTCTTTGTTCTTACGCCTATTGAACTTCCAGGATGGAGAGAACTGAAGGCAAGATGATAACCCAGACAGGGCTCATGGAGACTTTCCAATCACACTTGCTTCCCAAGCATAAGGAAGTGAGAAACAAATGAAAGTTCAGGCATATGCCTGAGCTAGAGGTCAGCTGTGGAAGGCTGGATGCCCAGACCAGGGGGCTCATAAAGCCAAGGAGGATGCTCCTGAAACTGGGGGAACAATCTGACCCTCAATGTGAAGAAACTCAAAATAGAAAATCAATAAAATAACCAGACAAAAAGGATCAGCTCAGTCTTCCTGGGAAAGATCCAAGGGCGAAAAAGTAATTCCAGAAAATGAGGTCAACCTTCTCTAATAACCATAGCTACTGTTTGTGCGCCAGAGAGACACGCATGTGTGGAGTTTACCTCTCCTCTATTTATGGATTTGGCCTCTTGACCTGGAATTCAATGCCTCTCAGTTGATCCTGTCGTGTTGTGACAGGCCATATCCTGCATGTTTATTGCATTGGCACCAGTGTTGTCTTTATCTAAAGTATGATGCACACCAGGGCTGATACTAAAATCCAGCATCCATCCTCTCTGTATTTCTAAAGAACTAAATTTGATGTAAGATCTCACTTTTCTTCTGCATTTTCTCCCAGAAGGACTTTCTAAAGCTACTGAAAAGCTCCTGGGGAGAACATCTGTGCAAACCCCCAAAAAAGATGGGGTTTTGGTACCCAGTTTAGAGCAAGAAGTAGGACTTGAGATGGGACTTGAAGGATTTTGAGTCCTTAGAGCATCAATCAGCAGAGGTGTCTTGAAAGCTGCTCTTGCTGCGTGATTTGAACCCGTCTCAATAATGGGATAATTCATTATGCTTTGTCCAATGTCAGCCTCTTCTCAAGTAGCCAAGGGTGTAGAGGTACTTAAATCCCCACTCCGAGAGAGACCTGACACCCACAATGACTCTACCACCAGCAGGGAAGAGCTGCGTGAGGATGGAGGAACACATTGGGGGGCTCCTTGGTGGAGCCTCAGACTCTCTATTGCCACCCACGCTCAACCATTTCAGCCCTGGATAGATCTCATTGTCTCCTCTCCCAAATGATTACAGGCAGCACCACCAAAGTGTGCAGGGTCATCCTGTGGTTCCCTATGCCAGGGGTTTTCTCAGGGTCTGGATAGCTGGGTTGGTTCAAAGGACATCACAGGCTTTGTGGCATTTGGTTGAGCACCTTCCTGCAGCTGCCAGGGATGCTTTTCTCTAATCCCAGTTCACATCAGGAAGACAAAAAAGGGGTATTTTCCTCATGTCACACGTGGTGGTGGCATTGCAGTGGCCTTGAGCAGGCGAGTTCCCAGCAAGGAGATTTTGTTCCCACAGAGACACAGGAAAATTGACCTGAGGGCAGCAACATCAGTTTTAGTTTACTAGAGATGTTCAGGCATTAGCACAGTAAGGCTGGAGCCCTCTTTAGCGTTTACAGCACTTCATAAATTTCAGAGAGATTTAGGGCAAGGAGCCAGATGTTTGGGGAGAAATTCTGAACACTAAAGACAAGTGGAAATTTTTTTTTTTTGGTAGTGTGTATTTTTTCCCATTAGTTGCAAGGCTATATTTAGAAGAGAGGGGGGGAGAGAGGGAGAGAACGCAGGAGAGAGATTAGGCATTTCTTCATATTCTGTAGTCACTCCAGTTGTTCTGCTTGTAGGAACAGATGTCTCTTTCCTGGGGTGATAGCAGGCAGGTCCACAAGGAAATTTTCTTACCGGCAGCTCCTCTAACATAGAAGGGAGATCAAGTCAGAGGTAAGTCAGTCCATCGTGCAGGAATGCACTGCAGGGATCATTGCAGGGAATGCTTTGGGATATTGCTCAGAAAGAAAGAGGGGGGCCTGGGATGGGAGACAATGTGGGGCCAGGAAGGGTTTGCTGGATATTGGACTCCAAGTCCTGGCTATTGCAGCAGGGAGCCCTGGCAGGGGTGGCAGCAGAAAGGGTCCTGCACTGAACACGTGGATGAGCAGCTTGGGAAGTCTCTGGCTCTGCCCATGCAGCAGGTGTGGAAATCCATTGGGAAGTGCCTGACCTGAAAATCCAGGCTGTGCCAGCAGCTGGGAGGGGCTGCAAGGAGCTTCTCCCTTGTGACCTTCTCGGCTTTTGGGATTTGGGGCAGTGTAATGATATTTAGTTCTTCTTTAGTTCTTCAAAGAGATGGGGAGTGATGGGAAGTGTGCAAAGTTGCTGGCTTTCCTTTCTTGAAAAGTACTGTGCCAGCTCTTGTGAAGAGGGGGGGTGATGTTGTTTGCACATTTGTACTCCCAGGCATAATTAAATTTTGGTAAAATGCATTCAGGAAGGTTTTGGAAGCCAGGAGAAGAGATGATGTACTGCCTGGAATGGGGGTCAGCTGCGAGTGGGGATGTTTTACCTGTTTGGCTACGCAGCTGGGTGCAAGCTCAGCTCTAGGAAAGGTGCTTCCCTCTCTGAACCCACTTACTGGGTCAGTAGAAAGAGAAAGAAGATCCCTTCCAAGGTCCTTACCAGACCCCTTCGGAAATGCTCCCTGATTTCACAGCAACACACTCACCAACAACACTGAGTTTCTCCAGGTTAACCTGGTGAATCCAAAATTTGCAAAACTGCGGAGGCACTGTGGGGTCTGCACAGCAGTGTCATATGTGCCTCGCTAAGGAAACCCCAGAAACCAGTCTCCCAAAGGGTTAAGACCTGGTTGACCATCTTGGGATGCCTCAAAAACTGTCTGCTCTCTAACTGGATCTCCCACCTCAATGCATTCCCTGGGCCAAGCCCACACATGGCTTCATGCCTCAGTTTCTCCCTGCAGCCAAGAGAGCAGCATAGCTTGGAGTGAGTGCTGGGAGGCAGAGCTGGTACACCTGACTCCTCTGCATTGCCCCTTCATCCCTACCTCCACTGCTGTCACCTCCATTCCCTGTGCTCCCTGGGGTGTGAGCATTGTTTCACCAGTCCTGCACTCCCTGGCTTGTGCAGGAGCCCAGGTATTCCCCAACAGCAGAACTCTGCTGTTGTTCTTCTTTTACTGCCCTGCTCATTTTCTTGCCAAAGGACAGAGCAAGCAGGCAGCTGAAGGCAGAAAGAGGAGAGAGTGCTCAAAGATTGCTAAATTTGTAATTAAAAATTTCCTTCTCAAAAGCAAGCAGCAATACACAGGGCAGATATTGTTTTTGCACTTGCCTGTGAAGTTCCTGCATGTGCCTATATGGTAATTTTTACTGCAAGGTTCTCCTTGCACACAGCCACAATAGCTGTTATTCCAAACTGACATTTCTAGCACTCTGTCTCCAGCACCCTGGAAACGCTTGATGGATTACTGTAATCCCTATAAAATCAAATGCATTTCTCTTGTACTTTTACAACCTCCCAAGAAGACAGGCTCAAATCCATCTTTACTGGCTGGACCTGTAAGAATCCAAATCCATATGTTTTGTTTAAGGTGTAACTTTTTAAAAAAAATGTTAATCATCTCGGAAAAAAATTCCCCCAAAAATATGTGTTTTCCCCTCACGTATAATGGTCCACAAGGGACAGAGAGGAAAACACTCAGGAAGTCATGCTCTGATTTCTCTGAAAGTAAGAGAGCTGGAAACACACAGCATCTCCTGCAGAGATGTCACTCCGTGCTCCCTTGTGACAGATGGCACTTGGTACGAGCCCTGACAGAGTATGAGATATTGGCCTTTTAAATGCTAGCAGCATGATTGATAGAGCATTCACCAAGACACTTAGCATTTCTGTCACTCCAAAGCCAAGATCTGGTAACACAGAAAAGAGGGACATGAAAAATACAGTGGTATTGATAGGGCATCATAGACGTCCAAATGTTTCAGGAGGGACTTTCCTATATAGTGTGGTAAAAACAAGAAAAAATACACAAACCCCTTTTATTATTACCTTTATTATAGGTAATAAGTACTAGCAAGCCTCATCAGAGATGTGCTGGGGGATCTCTAGGTGCCCACCACTGCTGGGTAGATATTTGCAGGTCTGGAGAGGCAAAGCATGAACAATTCCACTTCTCTTTTTTCTTGCACGTGCACATCTGGGCTCTTTCTAAGACTGAGGCATTGCTGCCGCAAATGGCCATAGAGGAGGTATAAATTCATAAGAAATCTGCCAGTATGTAAATTTCCTCCTCTGTGTATCTTTGGGAGCTTCATTTTGGTTTTTTCATGCATGCTCAGGACAGGGCTAAGGGAGAGCCATGCAGACCTTTCCAAGTTTTAAATAGATTGTCTCTGGGGTGTCCAGGACTGTGATCTGTCACCTGGTTTTAAGCAGCAGGTTCACGCCTGGATGCAGAGAGTTGGCATTTGGTCCAAGCCAAGTGGCATCGGTCCCATCTGGGTCACTTTGCTCTGGGGAGAAGACAAATGCACTTTGGAGGGTTGTGCTCTCCCTCTTCTAACTGGCAGTGATCCCTCATGGCCTAGGGTGACCTGCTGGACTAAATCATTGCTTGGGTACCCACAGACTATTTCTTGTCACAAAAGGAGCCAGGGATGTGGGTTCCTCACCCTCAAAGGTTGTGATTTTGGCCTTGGGCCCATGGAGAGCACAGGATCCATCCGTGTGTACACAGTGTTGAATACAACGTGGTGGGTGGAGCTCAGATCACAACACAGAGCAATACCCATTGCCCATCCACAGCAGGGCCTTGGAGATGGAGCACTGGGCACCTCAGGCAGGAGAAAAACAGCTCAACAGCACACCAGCAACACCAGCCCAACAATCAGCATCGCATCAGCCTCCACACATCCGCAGTCTGTGATTGCTTACAGGTATTGGAGGATTACCCCCATGCCTGAGACATTCAAGTTTTCCCTTCAGCCAGATGGAAAATCTGAGTCTCATGGCCAACATTAGAGATTCAAAAGTCATTGTGGGGGGGCTAATCTCTCTTAGCCTTGAGAGGAAGCTGTATGAGGAGCAGGTGAGGTCACTTGGTCTGCTCAGCCTGGAGGAGACTGAGAGGAGACCTCATCACAGTTACAACTTCTTTGTGAGAGGAGGGGCAGGCACTGATCTCTTCTCTCTGGTGACCAGTGACAGGACCTGAGGGAATGGCCTGAAATTGTGCCCAGGGAGGTTTAGGTTGGATATTAGGAAAAGGTTCTGCACCCAGAGGGTGGTTGGGCACTGGAACAGGCTCCCCAGGGATGTGGTCACAGCACCAAGCGTGACAGAGTTCAAGAAGTATTTGGACAACTCTCTTGGGCACATGGCGTGACTTTTGGGGATGGTCCTGTGCAGGGTCAGGAGCTGGACTCAGTGGTCATTCTGGGTCCCTTCCAGTTCAGGATATTCTGTGATTCTGTGATTCCAGACAAAAGCTGTAACTCAGCACATGACCATTCAAACCACCAGACACTGGCCATCACACTCTTCATGACACATGGGCAAGCAGGCCATGGCTGAATAGTGTCAACACCCAGCAATTAGCTATGATCTGTCCCAGTCAGGCTGGTTCTCCCATGGTTTGGCACAAATCTGAAATTATTTCTCTTCAGGAAAACAATGAGAAGCAAGCAATACTCTCTTTTCTTCACAGAAACCATCCAGCCCTGTTTCCTGTGTTTCAATGCCAAAGCAATTGTGAATTTGCAGGAAATAAGACCTATATGAAAGGACGTGTGGTGGAGAGTGTTAAAAAATGCCTTGCAGGTTCACATTAGAGGAAACAAGGATCACTCTCAGTGCCTGTTTGTGTGGTTGTCAGCTCCGATTTCCTCCATACCCCTAATGTTTTTCAATCTGCTGGCTAATTTCAACCAGAATTTGGCAGAAGGCAAAGATCACCTCAATTTTCAGGAAATTAGGCAGCAAGGAAAGGAGAAAGTCAAACAAGTGTTGGAGCCAAGGGAAGAGCTGGAATGTGAGTGCTCATTAAGGCAGCCAAGTGTCCACATGGGAAAAAGTTATAATAAGCATCTCAAGCAGGGCAAAGCATTCCCCCAGCCCTGCGAGCCACTGCGAGACATGAGACTGCAAGAAAGCAGGTGTCATTTAATCTGACACTCATAAAACTATGTGTTTTGTGTCTCCACAGTCCCTTTTATGTCCATGGCATTGGAGGGGAACTCTAGACTGGATTTGGCTATTTCCAACTGCAATTCCCCAGCAGGTGGGTGTTTCACACACTTGGTCCAGCCACTCTCAGACCTGGAGGTTTATAGGAGACCTCAATGCCTAGGAATCAAGTGAGAGCAGAGATCTGATGCCCACACAAATGGGATCTTACCTGCCCTGAGAATAGCTTCATTTCTGCTTTGGGATAGAATCTGTCTTCCCCAGAATTAGCTCTCTTCTCACAGCCCAAGGGCCAGATGGGCACCAGCTTTTTCCTTTCAGCAGCTGGATTAATTCCCTTTCTCTCCCTTTCTCTCTCTGTTTCCCCTGTCAGCAAAGCCACCCTCCCCAGGCTGAACACGAGACACACAGAACAAGCTCTACCACGTATAGGGCAAGGTCGACATGCACAAAAACACCATATTTGGCCAGTTTGAGCCAGAGTTGAGTGAGAGCTTGCCAGAAGGAGAATCACACAATTTAAATTGAAAGAGAGTGAGTTTAACCCTTGATTTATAAATATGATGATAAATCACCAGGGGAACTTTAAACACGGGAAGGCTGCAAAGCTAAACACACACTGCTGCCACCCCAGGCAGCAGAATAACACCAGCAGGCAGGACAGGGTGAGGGGGACAGGGGGGCTGATAGAGGAGCCAGGTTGCCAGATCAGATGTTCCAGTTCAGGACAGGGAGACGAGAAAAGCTGAAGCTGTTTATACTAAATTACACCCGTGCTTGTTAACGTCCTTTTCAACTTTCCGATCCCAGTGTGTGGCTCTGGTGTTCTCTCTGGGTCTGCACACAGAGATCCTTTCTGCACACCAATAAATAACCCTTTTGGCATGCAGTTAGGATAAAGCTCAGTTGTCTGACCTGCCTTTTCTTTTGTACTTGAGTTGCTGAGCCGGATCCAAAAGTCCCCTGGGCTAAGGAAGTGAGCCTTGTTAACTTCAGCAAGTGCAGGGTGAGGCTTAAGGCTGACACCAAGCACAAGGCTGGGTGAAGTGGAATATGGGATGGTCAAGGATCACTTCCTGGGATAGACAAAGCACTGAGCTGCCCATGCTAAGTTAACAAGGGTGATGCCAAGCAGTGAGTGAGTGAGGGAAGAGGCTGCAGGACCTGTTTTCAGCACAGTGACCATCTGTTTCCTATTTGGCCCAAGAATGATGGAATTGGTTGTGTCACACAACAATGAGAAAGTATTTCAGAGCAAGTCCCCCTCTCCCAGTGCTGAGTAGGGACCTTTATCAGAATGAGGGAAAGCAGGTCAACCTCCCGTCTCTGTCCCTCCCTTTATCCCATTTCTACCCAGATGCCTGCTGTACTTTTAAGGAAATGCTACCCAGAGTCTCCCAGACAGACAGACAAAATCCTGCCTGAGAGGTATAATATAACAGCATAGGCCAACTGGCACGGTCAGACAGCACTCAGAAGGATGCGTGTTTACCCATCTCGGGCTTTGCAGACTGCCAGCTCGCAGAAACAGGGATTGCATAGAAATCTGGGGGGCTGAGAGCTCAGTTAGGTATGAAGAAGGCTGAGCTCCAAGCTCTTTGAAGATTTTAGCAAGGGGGTTAACCCAAAGTCTATTTGCTCTGTAAGTAAAGGTGGTTCTTGCAGCTCTGCATGAGCTCATGCCATAGCCACGAGTAATAAATAGTGCAAAACACAGCAAAATAAAGGTTTGCAGAGGCTGCAAAGCTTCTCATTAATTTAGCCATGCCCCTCACTGACTTCCATATGCCACTACTTCATGGTGATGGGTAGCTGAACTGACTCACTTTAACACCTGCATGAGTATTTCTGATTGCAGAGAAAGAGACCTGGTTGAGATAATATTTGGACTCAGAAAGTGTAAGAATTGAAAATCTTTGGAAATTTTTAGCTTTGCTCAGGCATGAGGTCAGGCTGCCTTTCTGTGCTGCAAAATGGGCAATGTACCTTTCCCATGGGTTTCCCACAATGGAAAAATCCTTAGCAGCTGTAAACTGAGGGTTTGGTCCAGCTTCATCTCATTAAAAGTGCTCAGAGGAATTTGGTTGCTTTGCTAGTCCAGTTCTCCATCCTTTCTGCTTGTGAGCCATGAGATGAGGGCAGTCCCACAAAGAAAGGAAGAGGCCACTCACCCAAACATCCATCAGTAACAATTTGATTAGAGGAAGATCTTTCCCACCACAGCCCAAGAGGCAGCTTTTTCACACACTGTCAGGGAGGAAATCTTCAGGATTAATTAAATTTGCTGGGACTTCTTTCATGTAGTTGTTTGGATTTTGAGTTCAGATAGGGCAGCAATGGACTGGGAAAAGACACAAACTCTAATGCAGCACTTCTTTGTATATTCAATTTGGCAAACACAATGTTACCTGTTGTTTTTTAGCAGTTTTTAACATCTGGAGTTTATTTCCTTGCACGTGGGGCTCAGTGGAAGAGGTGACTATGTAAGCCAGGACATTGTATATGCTGATTATTTTAATTTTCTATTTGTCTGTAACATGTCCTAGATCCCTCAAAGGCATTGTGGGGATGAGGAACATTTGAATGAATTTGGAGGCGCTGATTTCACTGAGGCAAGAAAGGCAAAGTAAGATAAATATCAGGTGTTTGTGATAAGGGATCTCAGACTGAAGAAAAATCTCCTGGAGGAGGCAAGTAACTAAAAAGATGTAAAATCACAGCAAACAGCCAGGGCCATAGAATTACAATGAGAAGATAAATGCATGTGCAATTCAATACAGCCTAGTGCATGCTCGGGGATGGGATGGGTGATTTTGTCTTCTCCCCTTGCTCAAGTATGTGTCTGAACACAGATATACACACTCACACTGCACTCCAGGGGCATCAAAGTCTTTCTTTATTCCTTGGCTTCCACAGTGCGCCTCTTGATAGCATCTGCAAAGAGAAAGCTGGGAGCAGATCCAGGCATCTGCTCATTTTGGTTTGTTTTTGTAATTAAAGAGTGAAACAAACAAACAGAGAAGATGGTGAGAATTTTAGGAAATCAGTAGAAAACAGGCCAGGGTTCTGCATCCTACCCATGCACCTTTCTCAGGTGCCAGACTTTGCAACTCCACTACCTTCAGCCTATCTTGGGGCCAGTTTTTCCTGTTTTTCTCTGACAGTGTGCTTGGCACAAAATGTAAAGAGACAAGACTCTCCCTCAGGAGTCCACAGGCTCAGTCAGACCCAGAAAAAATGCCGTGAACATGTGTGCTACTTTGGCTGCCACCAGAGCTCAGTGCAAGGTGAAGTAATCTGGTCATTCCCAAAACAGATGATGTTCCAATGTCTGGTGTCTGTTGGAGATGACCTAGAGGTAAAAGGGGACAGAAACGAGCATTGTTCCTCTTTGCCCAGTAGTTTTTGGGACGATAAAGGTAGCCTGACCCCAGGCTTCAGGATTTCAGTCCTGCAGTGTACTCTGGCACTGGGTTGGATCTTAGGAGGGCTTTATGTTTGAGCACCAGCCATTCCAATGGACAATTCAACTCCTTGGGCTTGAGTGGCTACCTAAATAAAACAAATCGCCATTTGATTGGAAATACCCTTCTGAGCTCAAGGATATTAAAAACCAGCTTTTTCCTTCGCACCATTTCCACAGACTGAGAGGCAAGAAGAAACTATAGCAATCTCCAAACTCCAGGCCAACAAACCCAAGCTGCATCATGATGGTAAAGTCACTTCTCCAAGAATTTTCACACCTGGTCTTCGAAATTCTCAGTCCTCATCTCTGCTTTTTCTCAACAGATGTGCTTTATGCTCACCTGGCTTGAATGAACCATGCAGAGTAATCACAACTAGGTTGTGGCATCCCATGAGGACTCTTGATCTTGAATGTTGACTATTGACCAAACACTGGTGAAACACATCAGGAGTGCTGTATGCAGGAAATGCAGAGAGAGTTGGTGGCCAGGCAGGACAAAGGCTTTGGTGCTCAACAGGCAGGCTCAGAGCTGCTGTGATGTTCTCTGGACCCATTAGTACTGTCCCTGCAAAACATTTTCTTTTGGAGTTCAGCAGGAACTCTTCTGAGGATCCACTTTTCACTTTCGTCCTAAGTAGCTTCCTCCTCCACTTTGTACACTGCCACCAACAGCTTGAAGCATCTCACAGGTGACAGAGCACCTTTGGTCCATCCTCTTGATCCCCGTAAGCAGCAAAAAGATTAGTGCAAGAAAAAAGCCAGCTGCCAGAGGATGGGGAGTGCTTGGCAAAGCTGGACATCCAGACTCCCTCAGCAATTCCAGCCTTCCACACCGAGACACCCAGCCCAGGCACACTGCAGTTCTGTGAGCACTGGGAGATGTGTTTGCAGATCCTTGTCTCCCAGTCCTTCCGCATTTGGCTCATTGGTAGCAGGGATTTCAAACCCTCATAAATCAAGACTTTCAGCATCATTCTCTGCTGATCCAAGCTGATTTTTTTAACCTCAAAACCCTGCCCAGCCACTTTGAGATATTCCAGACATTTTTCAACCATTTATTTTTATTGAAACCAGCCAAGTCTCTGTATATATTGGGCCCTTTTTTTTATCTTTTTAATATACAAATCAGTTTAAAATAGTGTGTAAGTCAGGAATGATTCACAAATTAAACTGTCAAACCCTGGCAGGACTAGTGGCTGACGCCCTTAGCTCGAAATCTTCCGGCTGCTGTTGCTGTGAGTGCAGATCTCTAGATGATGCCACACAACCTGCTTCTGCTTTCTTAGAAAATTCAGCCGTTCTTTGATTTCAGGGAAATCTTACAGCTCCTGAAAACACTACCACATGTAACTCTCCAATGCAATCACCTGCCCAAGGCAAGGGATGTGATATTTTAGGAGTCCAGTGATGGGGCTATGGTTATGCAAAGGTCTTCTGGTCTTAAAACCATTTATGTACAAGGAAGAGGAAGAGAAACTTGAAGTGCGGAGTGTGTGTCTTCCCGAAAACAAGCATCTGGAACCACTGGAAGACACTAATTATAAACCCAGGTATCTTCCTTGCGATTATTGGTAATCCCATATTGGCAGATGGGGATCTACTACTAAGGATGTGCAAATATGTAGGTTAAAATGTTCTTAGGTGACAGGATTTTGAGCCCTGGGGAATGCTGACACACTTATCATTATACCTTTGTTTCTTTTCTTCCAGACTGCTGGAAGTCAGTGACCATGCCGACCTCCTCCACTCAACTGCCAGCCCTTGACTCTACCAACTCCACCTCCACCGAACAACCTAAGTCCAACATCAACTTGTTCTCCAAATTCATCCACTCAGATGAACAACTGGCCACAGATTTTTATAGCCTGTGGATTGGCCTGATGATAGTCAACGCCATCATTTTCCTGGTGGGTGTTGTGCTGAACAGCTTGGCACTGTATGTCTTCTGCTTCCGTACCAAGACAAAAACCACCTCTGTTATTTACACCATCAACTTGATCGTAACTGATCTCCTGGTGGGCTTTTCCTTGCCTGTCCGGATCATCATGTTCTACAGTGCAGGGGATTGCAAGAATTGTTCCTTGGTTCACATCTTTGGCTACTTTGTCAACATGTACTGCAGCATCCTCTTCTTGACGTGCATCTGCATTGACCGCTACCTGGCAATTGTCCAGGTGGAAGCCTCACGTAAATGGAGGAACCCCACTTGTGCCAAGGGGATCTGCATCTTCATTTGGATCTTTGCCACTGTGGTGACTTTCTCCATCCTGATAATGGCAATAAAGTTTGCCGAGTGCTGCCTCTCCAAGATTCTGGTCCTGATGGTCTGCGAGTACTTCTTCCCCCTCATCATAATCATCTTCTTCACCACCAGGATTATGTGTGCCCTGTCCAAGCCCAGCCTCATGCACCAGAGTCGGGAGAGGAGAATGAGGGCTGTGCAGCTCCTTATCACCGTCCTCATCATCTTCATGATCTGCTTCACTCCTTTTCACGTGCTACAGGTCGCAATCTCCATCAACCCAGACATTCCCCACAACATCAGCCTCCTCGTCTACCACGTGACAGTGACTCTGAGTAGCCTCAATAGTTGCATGGACCCCATTGTCTATTGCTTTGTCACCAATAACTTCCAATCAACCATGAAAAACATCTTCAGGAAAACCGAGCCAGAGCAAACTAATGCAGACATCCTGGGTATGAACAAGAACTCCAAGGGCTCCAATGCAATCATCGCTTTCTCAAACACAATAGGAAGCCCTCTGAGCTTGCCATCACCAAGCAGTGTCCAGATATAACCTACATCTGATGGGACATGCCGCAGTAAGCCAGTGCCATGATGCTGGAAAATTGCTAGGATGCACAATACTATTGTTTTTGAACTCTTGTGTTTTAGGCTGAGGTTCAGACTGACAGTAGTGGAATTTATTCCTCAAGAACATTGTGGTCTGTTTGGAAATGGAACCTACAATGCTGTTAGTACCATACAAAGGAGAGTCTATTAATTACTGTTCCCAGCAGGGAAGTTTTCTTTGTATTTTAATACAGACATTTTGCTAGCAACAAACTCTTTACTGTGCTTTTCTTTTCATGTTTGTCATCACAATGCAACACTTCTAGGATGACTTAGAAAGCAGGATAGCTCTGGTTTGTAATGAAAGATTTTTGTGCCTTGGGCATGTGCTTAAGAATAAAGGACAAGAGGGATGTTTCCAGAGCTATCCACTACAAAGATTTTAGATGCCAATGGAATGGGAAAGAAAGTGTTCTAACCCACATGTCACTAGTGACTACTCATTTGTTCCTGAAAAAGTCTGAACCTTCTCAGGGAAGAGATTAAGTCAAGCAGTGAAGTCTGCTCTTGGCTATAAGAAAAGATATATGTTGATGTACATATTTTCATACACATTGTCTCTGTTGGGGAGAGGTTAAGGATATGTTCCACCTGTATTAGGATCACTAAATCTCCTGAATTGCAGATGAGTATACAAAAATCTGTGAAAATGAACATGCATCCCAGCAAACTCTGCTGTTCTTCTCTGTTTCCCTGAGGAACAGCCAAGATGAAAACCAGAACCAGACTATGATGCTATACTATTCTGGTTTGGTTTTTCCTTCCTGTCATGTTGTAACATCAGGGCTTGCTGTTCTGATTCCCCCATCAGCCCATCCACGTGCCACTCAAATGTTGATTCTTCCAAGCACAGAAAAAGAATCCATTGCAGGCATCTAGGTTGAAATTCACCCCAGTACAAACTCACTAGGATGTTTCAAAGAGCCATGTTTAAAGGCTCTTACAGGTTTAAATAGGCTAAGGATGCTGCAAAATTCTAGCCATAATGGCAGGGAAATGTTTTAGATGACATTATATCAATGAAACAATGAAAATGCAAAAAACAAAAATTATCCTAGGAAAAATGCAAAACCTGTGGCATGAACAGCAATAACTGTTGTTGTTGCTCCACATCTCACTCACATGTCCATGGCCACTCCAACTGGAAGGCTACCATGAATTCATCAAGTCTAATGATCAGCTTTTCCTGGCACTCACTGGTGTAACCAGTCAGAAGAGCACACATTGGTCCAAGCTAGAGCATCCTGGAGTACTCTGCTTCCCTGGGACCTGTGGTACGGCCATCTCCATGCCACAGGAACACCACATAAACAATGCCTCAAACTGCCCCTTGCAACGGGGTTTGCAAGAGTTTGCCTCTTGCAACACATATATGTTTCACCTGACCTGTTTCCCTGACCAATCCAATGGCAATAAAATTTGAACCATCAGTATCACGGCAATACAGGGAACCGGGTGCTCCAGTACCTGTTCCAGACAGTGGAGCCTGTAATTGCCAGTAATTGCCATGGCCAGGCATGTGACCCCTTTCCCGAGCAATACAGCTGACTCAGTGCCCCTCTGCTGGGACCTCTATTCCTTTGTAGAGGATTTTCCCTCCAGGAGGTGGTGATGAGAGCCACCAATACTGTGGCACTATCCCATGGGAGGTAAGATTGTTGTCCTGGTCGTAATTTCCCTTCCCAGGGCCCAAATGTACTGTGGTTTTCTTCTGCCTCATCTATTTCCTTATTCATCTGCAAATCACTGATACAGGCACCTCACAGCCAACATCTGTCAAATGATGCACACATGGATCAGGCTCTGACTTCTCAGCCAGGCTGGCCACTTCACATTTCTGCCACCATTTTCCACCAACCCCTCCTTTGGAGAAAGTAATTTTGTGCCTCAGAGGTCTGCACTTCCCTGCAAACTCCCAAAAACTCAAGCCCACCAACCCACCACAAACGCTCAGACCTTTTCATGCCTCCCAAGCTGTTAGTAATGAAAATGTGCGTCACATATACAGAGCTGTTAACAGCACTCTTTTGCCAAGGCTACTCAGAGAAAGAGGAGGAAATGTACAGACTCTCTGCATAGCTTATTTCAGCTTCTTTGTCCCAACAACCCACAGATGCACACCTCCCATTCTCTTGCTATCAACAGTATTTTTGCCATATACAGAAATGTCTTAACATCTTTCTCAGTGCAGTTGTTCATTTGAGGTCAGTATAAAATCTCTAAGATTATTTGCTTAGATTTTTTTAAGTTCCTAAACAGCATCTCAGTCAAAGCTCTGTCTGTCTGCTGTAAACTTCCCTTGTTGTACTCTGAATTCCCCTTACTGTCAGTGTATTATTCACTCCCTATAAAAGCCTCCTGAGACCGGATAATTCTCTTTATTTTTAATGCCTATTGCCGTATCCAGAGCTTTCAGTGGTCCTTCTTCATTTCATACCAGCTCCAAAACAGGGTCTGGTCCCTTGTCAAGGACATAGTCTCCAAGTATTGGAAAGAGGTCAAATTTTTCACAAACTAACCTACCTTTTTGCGACTTTTTGAGCTCACTATTTAATCCATACTGTTTACACATCCTGCTTTTCCTCGGGGTGCAGTACTTGCGAAACTTCTGTCCTATTTTAAACCACCCATTTGTGCTCAGGGCACAAAGTTGAAAACCAGAACCAAAAACTCAGCTATCATCAGAAATATTTCCCCAGACGGCATGGTTTTGGGGGGCACCTTCCACCAGCCAGTTCCCATTGCTGCTGAAGCATCCCTCAGTTCTCTGTGTTTCTGGAGACTAGGGCAAGGTCTCTCACCCCTCGATCTCCACCATCCCTCTGCTCAGGGTATCTCCTTAGGTTGCCTCTTAGTGATCACCAACAGGAATTGGAATTGGCCTGCTCCTACCCCAACCTGCCCCTTCTCTGATGAGAACAGCCACACATGACAAAATATAGCAGCTCCAAGGGCAATGTGAGTGATTCCGTGCACCATTAAATACATGCAGAAACTGCAAAGGTAAAGCACACACAAGTCAGCTTTTGCAGGGCAGTCTTTCATGCAGAGTACTTAAAGAGTTAGATGCCAAATTCCCAATGATTTCAAATTAAATCCAGTACTCAGCAGTCTTTGAGGATCTGGATCATTCCCCAGAGGCTGAAATAGTAATTGGGATGGATGGGCATTGCATGTCATACTACCACCACCAAGCCTGTGGTAGACAGAATGCATTCCCTAAAGAGCTTAACAGCAATAAAGAGCTCTGTAAAAAGCCCCGACCTTTCAGGGAATTACAGCATTCATTCCTCTTTGATGTGCTGTGCTTCTCTTGTGCATCTAAAATCCTATAAAGTGAATTAGAAATATCCTCTTCTACCAGCTGCCCAGAGGCCAGAAAATAAAGATGGTGAAAAATCTCTCATGTATTTCTTGGGATCTCAGCCTGGGACACAAAATCTCTGCTAACCCTGAGCCTGAGTCACAACACACAGATATTTGCAGTCTGTTGACATGCCAGGGGATGAGTATCCAGAAACGGTTGAATTTCTTTCTCTTCCTGCTGTGTGCCTCACCTGCATTGCATCCAGTACAGCCCATGATTGAAAGCACTTCTGTCTTTGCAACATTTTCCTGTTACAGCCCAGAAAACTGTAGCAAGGCAAAGCTGCAGAATAGCCAGCCCTCAGTCACACTGCAAATATATTAGGGCCCAGCAAAGCTGAAGATCTCCAATTCTGCACCAGAAAATGAGCCCCTGACTCCTATGGGGGGTTATCTGTCAGCCTAGCTTCCTCCTGGGCTCTGAGCAAGCTCTGCCCTCCCTCCACTACCACCTGCCAAAAGGAAATAGCACAGCCATGTGCAAGGGCAATTTCTTCCTTCCTTGTCCCTCTGGGGTTTGGTCTCTCTAAGATGTGTGCACAAGACTCGCACTAGTCAGGCTAATCAGCATTAATAAGCACTGCTAGCAGGTGTGGGCTCTGTGAGCAGAAAGGCTAAGGGAAGTGGAATTGCCACGTTAGGGATATGAGCACAGGTCACTCTGCCTCTTCTGTACCTGTCTTCCAGGTATAAGGGCAGGAGTGGCCCTGGGCAAGGATTTGGGAGAGGACAGGTCTGATCTCCACAGCTACTCTTGGACAGAGGAAGATGAGGAAGACATTGCAGAGGAACCTAAGCCACAAAGTAATAAAGAAGGAACGGAAGGATAGGGACTCAACAGGTTAAACAACAAGCTGAGTTCCAGGAAGGGCAGGGCTAGTAAGAACAAGGATGAGGAAGGTAGGAGGGGGCAAACAGACAGGGAACACAGGGACATGATACCCAGCAAAGGATGACATAGGAAAACAAGTGAGGGCTGGCTTGCTTTTCCTCTTCTGGACACAATTAGTCCCAAAACAGGAGCTCTGGGGAGGATGCCAGTGCTTGGATCAGAGCTGGAAGACTCCCATTTTAGGAAGAAAAAGCTTAAAAGCAGAGCACTTTACCGCCTTCCCATGGTGAGGCTCAGGAAAGGGATGAAGGTGATCTCCCCACATTCATCTGAGCTTTTTTTATTGTGGTCTTGCAGTAGAAGACAAGAAGGCCTTCCTGTGTGCTGGGAAAGAGGAAGAGTGTCTTTATCCCTAAACCCTTGGGAAGAGGGTGCTGGGGATGCAGGAGGGGATCTGGCGTGGTGTGGGTGCTCATGGACTCATATCAGCATCCTTTGTAAATGTGGCTACATGACGAGGAGGATTGTCATGGGAAGTGCTGGGTGATGCTTACGATAGATGGTGCCATCTGAAATGTCACATCAGAGCACACGTCCCATGCTCTGCAGGGCATCCCAGGCAGGGCAGCATGTCCCTAGGCACAAGAAATGATCAATCACTTCACTGCAGTATTTCAGTGCTTTGTGGTGGGTCCTGTTCGGCTATTGGGACCTAACAGGGATGCAAGGGAGAACATCCACTGTAACCATAAAATCATAGGATCATTTGGCTGGAAAGGACCTACAAGATCATCAAGTTCAACCCTTCTCCCAGCAATGTCAAGGCCACCACTATGTTCCTAAGTGTCACATCTACACATCTTTCAAATACCTCATGGGATGATGACTAATACACTTCCCATCCTTCTGATTCCTTCTTCTTCAAATGAGTCAAAAAGCACCCAAACTTCCCTGGAAGAGATATGAGTTGCTCTAAGTGCTCTTATAAGCAACCAGTGCTGGCAAGATATCAAGGTCTTAGTTCATGAAACTGTCCTTCTTCATGATTCTTGACTAGAGTGTCAGAGATCAGATTAATTTAGGTATGGAGGTATGGGTCTGAGTTCTAACACTAGTGATTTTGCTTTTCCTTCACAGCTGTATGCAGAGCTAAAAGCCCAACTCAGGGTTGAAGTTCTTTGTTCCAGCTGCTCTGCAACAAGGAAGAGCCTGTCAGATGAAATAAAGCCATTTACATGGAGGAGAATGTTCACCTCACAGCAGTCCCAGGGAAAGCTCACAGAGAGGAGCTTCTGCCATCACAATGAGAAGGTAGTAGAATAATGGAATCATAAAATTTCCTGAGTTGGAAGTGACCCACAAGGGTCATTGAGTCCAACTCCTGGCCCTGCACAGGACCATTCCCAAGAGCCATACACCATGTGCCAAGAGCTCTGATCCAAACATATCTCCTCCGAGCATATCACCTGTGCTCTTCTCAGCAGGAAAAGCAAAAAAAGGACTAGTCTGAGCTCCAGTCCCAAAAGAAGCATTCTTGAAGGCCTTGCAGGAGACCCCTTGGCTTCTCTTTGATCTCTCAGTAGACCTTAATAAGACTTTCCTGACATGTCCTTAAAGCAACCAAACAAATTTCCCTCTATGTGGTTCAAGTACCCAGGAGCAAAATAGCAGCAAAGGTTTTTGTTTAGAGCAGTTTTACTTACATCTCCTCCAAAAGATGACTCTAAAACAGGCCTAGAAGTGCTTATTTGTCTCTACAGATGGAGAAAAGTGGAAATTGCTGCAGATTAGTTAAACAGATTCCCCCAAGGGACTTGCCCAGGGAAAGTCCATATGGGAGTAGGGCATGGCATTAAAGCCTTGGGCCAGAGCCCAGCCGTTGGCTCATCCGTCCTTTGATCCCACAGTCAGCATCTCTCCAGAGAAGGAGCCTTATAAATTCATTCCTGAAGTTCATTAGACAGGAGCCTAGACCAAAGCCCAGTACCAACCCCTTGATGTTTTAGATAGCTTGGAGACTGCCCAAATCCTGTCTTCCCAGGGAAGGCCTCTCTTGATTGATTGTATTTAGAGTTGGAAATGCCACCCTGCCCGCATCACTTGGAAAACACGGTGAGCTCAAGACGCCGGTTCAGACGGACTTCTCTGCACAGCTGCCCATTTGCAGAGCATGTGGTGGGAATCTGTTGATAGGTACTTGACAGAAGTTATGGCTTGTTTATCTGGTAGCTTTACTTTGTGCCTCCGACCCAACCCGGAAACCCTTCCTCTTCTAACCTCTTGGCCTGCTATTATACACAGAATTGTCTACATGATAATTTTGGTAACCATGATTCATCTTATGACAAACACTGCATAAAGAAAACAGATTTATATTGTCATAATTAAAGCAAACGATTGGATGGTTTATCCATACAATCCTAACAGTTCTGCCACTGCTAGTGCTGTACCTGACCTAAAGAGCTTTCAGTAAGTCACTGTAGGGTGTATTAACCCATGGAGTATCAAAACAGGCACAACCCTGCTGTTTCTCAAGGCTGGAAGGAACTGGAAGCCAGCAGGACTTCTTTCTAAGGTTACTGCTTGCCTAATGGAGGTGAGAAAACCTCTCCCAGTCATCCCAGCATCAGCCCATTTAAACTGGAGCCCCTTTTTCAGAAAGCCTGCAGTTCTGCTCTAATTTATCTGAGGTTTAGAGAAGATACAGCTCCTTCTTTGTCTTTGCAATGCTATGTTCCAAAGCCACAGATATTTGCTCTTTGTCTAACAGATAACTACACCCTGAAATGCCAGACCTTTTTTTTCCCAGCAAAGGTATTTGTAAACAACCCTCTATTCCTGCATTCCAAAAAAAATTAAATTACTCTGTCTCTTCCTATGAGGCATGTTTCAAGGGTCAGGCTTTCTGGTGGTTATTTGCTGAGCTTCTTCAGATGTTTCAGCTGCCTTTTCCACATCAAGGCATCAGAAGAAAGATGGGGATGGGGAACAGAGGGGAGTTAGTCCATCAGTTGATTTACAGTAGGTGAAATCCCTTCTTTACACTGGGGCAGGAGCAGGGTGAAACAAATGGACTGAGGGACACAGTTGATGTTCCAGGACATAGGACCATGGTGCTTCCATACCCACCACCCAGTGATCCAGATCTGCCAGCACCAATGAGCATCCTTAACATTTTGGCTTCCTTTCAGCCACTGCACTATCTGTCTAGATCTGCCCAGCAAAGCCCACATACACTGCATTTGGGAGCTGTGTGTGAAGCCCTCCCGAGCCCACAAGGATTGGAGAAGTGGGTGGGAGGGTGTTCTCTGTATGTTGTCTCTACAGCTGCCATGTCTAATACCAACAGCAGCAGCTGCCAGTACAAGGGACGTGGATGTGCCATTTGTAATTTAACTTTCCTGAACAACAGTGCAGCTGTTTGTCCTGCAAGATGCTGGGAGGCAAGAAAAATCAATTGGTTCTGCCATGAGTATCCTGGAGGGTTATTTGTCAGCAATGCTGAGCGAGGGAGCAGCAGAATCCCAAGAGAGAACAGAGGAGGGCAGGACACCTGCAAAGAACATAGGTGTGCAGGTAAGGGTGGCAAATGTGAGTGTGTGTTTGCAGTAGTAACTGTGTGATGGAAAAACAGGGCAAGGATCTGGCAGAGGCAGAGGCAGGGAAGAGGCAGGAAAGTCTCCTCCTCTGTGGCAGGCAGCAGGGGCCTGTGGGTTGTTTAATACACCCTCAAATTCCTGCTACATGATGCAAATAAGACATCACCCAGATCCCAATCCAGCACCCAGTAGCAGTCAGGGAAGATTTCAGAGGAGTGTCTGGTGTCTGTTCTGGGCTGTTCCTGGAAGTCTTTCTCACTTGCCATTCCAGTGGCGTGGTGCAGTTGGGGACCTTGCAAAATCTCCTGCCTGTGGACTCCAGCACGTGGCTGAACACCTCAGGACATAAGAACCTAAAAAGCAGGAAAACAAATTTGCCATAAATCCAAAAGGGACGAGTTTGTGCAACAATGTGTTTGTGTGTGCATGTGGTGAGAGAAAGAAACGATTCAATGTGACTGGGGAGAGGACTCACAGACCCTCACCATGAAGGCACAAACCCTGAAGAGACCAGGGGGATGAGAGGCAGGACACAGGTACAGTGAGGTGGCATGGGGTGAAAGCAAGAAGGAAATTAAGGCACAGTCTCTGCATTCAGGTTCCAGGGAAAGATGTCAGGGGTTTATCTATGCCACATCCAAGGGTGACCTTAAGGGGTCTGGGGAGTTTCCCCCTTGCCAGGAGTGTTTGTGGCAGGAGAGCAGACAGCAGCATGGGCACCAGCAGGTGACATGAACAGATGAAAACCACAAGATAACTTTTGTGAGGGAGGGAGCTTTTTAATGCAATTTCAGTGGAGAAGAGCCTTTCATTGTCTCTCCAGCTCCCCTCAAGGACAAAATTTCTTTCCCATACATGGCAAGGTACAATTTTTTTCCCTGCCATCAGCAAAAATCTTTCACAGATTAAATATGTTCTAATAGCCCTCCAGGGGAGCCTCTTTGTCCAGCTCGTAGTGCATAAAATCACAGGAAACAGCCTGCCTGAGGGCCTTCCTCAGCAACTGGAGAAAAGATAAACCTGCTGGGACACAGGCATAAATATCCCATCGGTTTTAGACTCGGGCTTCATCCTGTGAAGTCTCATCCCTTTTGCCTGCAGCAGGACCAGAGGATGCTCAGCACCAGGCAAAATTGGTGTTACACCTGTCCTGGGCACTGCATCAGAGCAGATGTCGCATTTCCAGGTCCTTTCATCTTTCCATGCTTTCACAGCCCTTCCCAGCTGGAACCTATAGACCATATTGATTTTGATTAACATGTACAGTTACTTTTTCCTGAGCAGGATTTTGACCCAGGTGTCACTTTTAAAACCCCCATATACCTGTGTGGGGAAGGGCACAGGACTATGGCAGGCACACAGTGGGATAAAGGGCTCCAGCTGGGCAGGTAAATCACGGCCAAGTGCTGGATTTTATTCTTGAACTTCACTTCCAGTCCTCTCAGTGTTCAATTCCTCACAAGCTTTGCTCTGCACTTATACTTGTTATAGTATAGTATATAGTGTTACAGCCATGCCCTCCTCTCCTCTCACCCATCCTTACTCAAACCAGTGCATCCAGTGAACTGGAACCCAGCTTTTCCTGCACAGAGGTGGGATCCCGAAACTGGGCAACCCCAAGGCTGCTCTGCACCAGTAATTTCGATATCATGTCAGCTGCCACCAGCCCTGTACCCAGCAACTTGCCAGGAATCCCCAGCTTTGACTTCCCTCCCACAGCAGCATCTGCCATGCCAGCATCCACAGGGAGACCATCACAGAAGTTGTTCCCCAGCATGCCCTTCCCAGGCTTTCTGAAGCAGCTCAGAGCAGCTCCACACCAAATTTGCTGTGCTTAAGTAACTTTCCCAGGACCATGTAGGACACATTGCTCAGTCCAGGTGGCTGGTATCCCTGTGCTGAAGGAATCTTTCCTTTTTCCTGCACCTCTTCCCTTCCCACGGGAACAGGATGCTCCAATGACAAGACACCGCATTGTATCCTTCATTCATATGAACAGTACTGGTTACAATTACTGTGTAAGGAAATTCTATAAACACATGCAGCAGGTTTAAGCTTTCTTTTTATTTATTTTAATTAAATACTTGTGGATAACGAATGGCCAAACGTCTCAAAAAAACAGCAGTAAATCTGAAGATTTAAACCAGGTCAAGGAATCGTAATCCTTTTCCTTGGAAACCCTCTTTTAGATATATAAATTCATATGGGATGGGAAGAGGGAAGTTTGCTGAATTTCCCCAAGAGACTTCAGTGACGCACCGTTGCCTCTGCATTACATGGATGCAAGGCAGGGAGGATCTGCTTGCACCATCCTTTTCTGCAGCTTTTTTAGATATTCTGCAGCAGAATGATTTCAGCAAATAGCAAAGTCCATGGTCTGATGCTGCCAGCCAAGCAGTGACCAAACCAACCACTGCCCTCTGCTGAACACAACCCGGAATCCCCATGGAGCTTCCAGTGGTCCAGAATATTATGGCTGAAATTCTGTTTTGCTGGGAGGATGGGAAAAAATCAAATTACTCCCTTAGATCATGAATGTTCCCTTCAAGTGCTGCCAAAATCCTATATTTCATGGCTTCCATGCTGTATTCCTGCTGCCCTGTTGCATCTTTACAGCATATTTAACTATCTCCTTCAACCTCAGAATATTAATCACTCTGTTAACTAACACAGCTTGGGTTCAGTTTCCCTCACTACAAGAGCTCAAGGAGCCCTGGGTGTTTCCTCATGCACACCTTGGTGTGCTGGACCCCACAGAAATTCCTGCTGGGGTGTCCTGTCCCCAAGTTCCAGCTCCCTGCTGGCAACAGACAGCATTGTTTGTTCAAGGCCCTTGGCAGTAAGCATTGAGGAGGCTGTACCCCAAATTCTGTGCTCAGTTTTGGGCCCCTCATGACATGAAAGACATTGAGGCGCTGGAGCAAGTCCAAAGAAAGGCAATGGAGCTGAGGAAGTGACTGGAGCACAAGTCTTGTAAGGAGTGGCCGAGGGAGCTGCAAGGGCTCAGCCTGGAGTAAAGGAGGTTCAGAGGGGACCTTATCGCTCTATACAACTCCCTGACAGAAGGTTGCAGCCAGGTAGGGGTCAATATCTTCTCCCAAGTAACAAGAGACTGAACAAGAAGAAATGGGCCCAAGTTGTACCAGGGTAGGTTTAGGTTGGATACTAGGAAAAATGTCTTCATGAAAAGGATGGCCAAGCATTGGAACAGACTGCCTAGGAAGATGATGGAGTTACAATCCTTGGAGGCATTTAAAAGACATGTAGATGTGACATTTAGGGACATGGTTTAGTGGTGGACTTGACAGCGCTGGGTTAACAGTTGGACTTAATGATCTTAAATGTCATTTTCCACCTAAATGATTCTATGATTTTTAGTCCCCCTCAGATCTTGTTGTACACCTGTCCTCAAATCCCTGAGGTTCAGTGACCACTACCCCCAGGGAAGTCCCTGCTTCAGGACCTCTGGCATGGCTGGAAATGGTCCCCAGAGCTACATTTAGCTGAAGGCAGAGGGCGGGGAGGCCCTGACACAGACTGCCGAGAGAAGCTGTGGCTGCCCCATCTGTGGACGTGTTCCAGCCGTCTGTGGAAGTGTTCCAGGCCAGGCTGGACAGAGCTTGGAGTAACCTGGTGTTGGACAACGCACTTTTCGGGCACAGCAGTGGGAGGGGATTGATGGTCAGCCTTGTCAGGGAGGGGGCCAGCTGCAGGGTATGTCCCTCCTGGGGCTCCTCAGCATTCTGACAGGGTCCCGCACCCGGGCTGGGCCGTCCCCGCTCCTCGTTCTCCGCCGCCCCTACCCCAGCCGGAGCTCGGCGCTGGTTCCCGGCTGCAGCCGGGACCTCGCCCGGCCGAGGGGAGTGGAGCGGGACGGGCACCGCGGCAGCCGCGAGATGGCGCTGAGGGAGAGGCCGAGGCGGGAGCGCCGCGGGCCCTCAGGGACGGGACCGCGGCCCCCCGAGGGCGGGCTCAGACCTCGTCCCCCAGACACAGGATCTCCTCTGTCCTGGGGCTCGGACCTCGTCCCCCAGGCACAGGATCTCCTCTGTCCTGGGGCTCGGACCTCGTCCCCTCAGTAACAGGACCCCCAATCCCTTGATGCGGTGCTCAGCGTCCCCTCAGTGACTGGAACCCCGGTCCCTCAGTGGTGGGGCTCAGACCTCGTCCCCTCAGTGATCAGACACCAGTCCCCTTAGTGTCAGGACTCTCCTTCTCTGCAGTGGGGGCTCAGACTACGTCCTCTGAGGCAGAATCCTCACTCTGGCCCTTGGTGGGAAGGCTCAGATCGTGTTCCCTCAGAGGCAGGATCCCCCTGCTCTTCAATGGGGCTCAGACACACATGAGGCAGCAGCTCTGTGGCGGGGCTCACACCTTGAGCCCTCAAAGCCATAACCTGCAGACCCTTGGTAGAGTGCTCAGTGTCCCCTAGGAGGCAGGACCCCTACTCCATCCCTTGGTGGAATGCTCAGACCTCTTCCCCCCAGAGGACCCCCACTCTCCCCCCTCGATGACCAGACCCAGGGTGCTGGAGCTCTCCGGACACTCCTCCAGCTACCTGCAGTCAGGAGCAGGACCCAGGCCAGGTACTGACGGCTCTGGCCAAGGCAAAAACCACTGGGACCATGGTCGTCATAAGAAGCCCAGGCTCAGCAATAGAGGGAGCCCAAAGATGCTCTGGGCAACCCTGCTTCCCTCAGCCTGTGACACAGGAAAGGGGAACACACTCCTCTCTTTGCCCACCCCCACACATAACATAGCTGAGTTGTGGCCCCATCGTTCAGCTGCTCTGAGCCTTGAACAGTCTAAGTGCTCCCAAAACCAGCACCAGCTAGGCATGCGACATGGTCAGGGCTGGAAATTGTCTTTGGGCACGGTCACAGCTGGGATCTGGCTTTGGGTGATGCTGTGCAGGAGTAGCTCCTCTAGCCAGGCACTGGAAGGGGTGTCAGCCTGCTACAGACCCTTTTCCTGTACGGGTGGCACTGACAACTTTACAGGAAGGGTTCCCGTGTTCTTGCCTTGGCAAACGCTTGCATAAATGCCCCTGGGATAATCTCTCCCACTAGAACTCCTTCCTCTGTACTTGCTGAAGCCCCGGTTTGGTCCAAATTTTTCATCCTGTAGCCACATGAGGAGGTCACTATCTGTGTCTTGAGTTGTTTGCTGAGCCATGTTCAGCGTCCCAGAAACACCTGGCTAGAGCTGCTGTCATGGTCTGGAACGCATCCACTCCAGGGACATCTGGTCCAAGCCCAGGCCTCCAAGAGAACTGTGGTTATGGGTGCACTGCTGAATCCATGACTGAGAAATGCTCTGCCTCAGTCACATCACTGGAGCATGTATGGGAATGTTTTCAGCTCCAATACAAACCTGCACAGTTACACACTGCACTAGATTCTGACAGTTTCCTGTCTGAAACTGCTTCATTTGTCATCCTCTTGAGTTGCTAGTAAATCAGAGGGGGAAGAAATGCTATGACTTATCCCTTCCATTCTCAAACACAAAGTGCTCCTGGTTAGGTAATGCCCACGTCAGGAATTTCCTTTGGGTTACCAAGTCACTACGGAAGGAAAAGGTTCTGATGGAAATAAGTCACCTCACACCAGTCCTGGGAACCACTCACCTTGGAGCACAGAGCTCCAGAACAGGTTACCATGATCACCTCATGCATTGTCCCCAGGCAGTAACTGCATGTCTGGAAAAGCCCCCAAAAAGCTCTGTTCGAGGTCTTGCTCAACTACAGCCCTTCATGGGCATCCCCAGCAGTTCACAGTCAAGAAAAGACTTGAAATGTAAAGGACTTAAAAGTCTCCAAGTACAATATCCCGTAGCAAAAAGGCGAGAGACAGCAAGTGTGTTGCCAAGGTCATGAGATCCATGTCAAATGATGTCACCCTCCCTCTGCATTACAGAGAAGGAAGGACCCAGCCCAGTTCCTCTCTGAGTTAGGTCTGACTCTGGGACAATTTTTGGGTGTGAGAATGAGCTGGGCCCTTAAAACATTTCTTTCTTCTTCTAAAAGCACAAGTGGAATGCTCAACCTTGCCTCAAGCTAACTTTGACTTGGGTCAGACAAATGCAAACTGAGAAAGGAGAGAAAAAATCCCAGGAACAAACTGAACCCAAAGCTAAGTTCTGCATTCCTCTTGGCAGAAACCCTGAAACATGGAAATAATTAAACACAGTCAAAATGGCACGTAACAAACTGAGAACAGCAATGATCATCTTCCAACACCTTCCTCAGAGTATTGACAAATTCCACACCCTCACTCTGGCAGTCCCTGTGCAGTCCTTTCCTCAACTTTACCTCTTGCACACTAAAAGAGGCTTGATGCCTTTCTTTGGGAAAGTTTCCTAAAATGTCTCAGAGGCTTAGAAACACTGTTCTCCTTCGCAAGCTGAAGATGTCCGTGTCCAATTTATTCCCACTTGATCCTCCACTGGTACTACCTTTTAAAATAAATACCTCTTTTACCACCATATATGTAATATAAATACTTCTTTTTCATCCAGACTTCTTTTGCTTTGCTGACAAACAGCATCTTTCAGCTTTGGTTGACTGATTCATATGCTTGTAACAAAATATACATCTCGCTTTCCCTGATCCAAGCATAGTCTGAATTTCCTGAGACTGTCCTGCACTCTGTGGACCTGCTTGTAACCCTCGGTGCTTAATTCCTCCTTGGTTTTCCTTAGGAACAGAAACTTCCATGGTTCAAAATGCAGCAAGGGAGACAATATTTCTCTTAGCCCACTTCTGTCCCTCATTGCGCGTATCTCTCTCTGTGACACACAGCCTGCTGCAAAGCCACAAGGCATCCATATGCTGGGAACATTTTTTGACGTTCCTTTCCTAATCCATTTGAACCCTAACAATTTGACAGGTCAGCCAGACCTAACAGGTTTTGCTCCCAGCTGGCAGAGCAGAACAGAAGAGCTCATCCCCCTTTAAGCAGGACCCAAAGGACCAGGAGGCCACATCAGCCTCCAGCCCTGTGAAATGCATAATTTGGTGAGGTGCTCAGGGAGACAATCACCAGTAATCCCGAGCCTTTCCTTCTAATTCACGATCACGAGGACAGGGCATGTAACCTGCCTGTGACTCATCTCGTTCTCAGGCAAAGTGCCACAAAGGAAGAACACTCAAAACGGCCCAGGACAACTCTCCACTGCTTCGGTCCAAGTAAAACAGGAGAAGGAGAGGCAGCTGCAGAGTTGTTTCCAAACAGATCCACAGTGAAATGGTGATACAGCAATTCACACAAGCCCAAAACAGAGCACAGCTCTGACATAAGCAGCCTCTTTTACAACCCAGCCTAAGGAGGGGGGCAGCTCACCTGGCTGGGGATTTGATCTGTTTCTGAGTGACGAGTCAATGCAGGAAAACGTGGTGATGCATCAGTCCGAAAGAGTTGTGCGCAGCAGCCAGGCAACTCCAAAACTTGCCCCTTCCCCTCTTTTCTGCAGAATTGTGTCCCATAGGTCAACATAGGCTGTTATTGCAGAGGCAGAGGAGTCCCCAGCCTTGCAGATGAAATGTAGACTCCATGGAGGAAGTGCAGTGAGTGGCTACATCTGACTAAATATCCATGTGGAGAAATGGTATCATTACCACCTTCGCACTGTTGTCCATCAGGGCTCTGAGGTTCCCTATACCCTCTACCCTAAAACATTAACCTACCCTGGTAGATATTATGGTTTTCTCAGTATACTGACACCTTGCTCAGACCACATTAAGTTTCTATGTCGGCACTGTGAGAATGAAAGTGACTTTATTTCTAAACAGTTGCATTCACTTTGTCCTGGTTTAATGCACACACTTTCAATTCACCCCTTGGGTAGTCAATTTAAAATGCAAAGATGTCTCTGCAGAGATGAGCTCCCACCTAACCGCTCTGTGCTACTGCCTTGGCACACATCACAGGCTTATTTCTCTGTGCTTTAGTTTAGCCTGGTTCTGGAAGTGGAAGCTCTGGAAACTCCAGCAGGAAGGACTAACCTGGCTAGTATTTGTAGGGTGCTATCTACATTCTAGCTGAGACAATTTCAACATAAATGTTGACTGTATTTCTTCTCCCCTGCATTTGCTCACACAGGACCCACACAGGACCCCTAATCCTCTTCCCACTCACATCCATCTGGTGAGCTGAGCCCAACCCTTTAGATCTGAGTTGATACCAAAGCTGTAGTGTGGGAGGGCAGAGAGACATGGGGAGCAGGGCAAGTACAGCTACAGCCATCCAGGGAGAGGAGCTGGCATAAGCCAGCAGGAGTAGAATGGATGGGGCAGGGGTGTTGGGTAGAGCAGGTGTCCTTCTGAGACTATGGGGTTGCTGGCAAGTCTGAGACCATGGTGGTTTAAGGGAAGAGGATAGTGCTAACAGCTCAGAGAGCAATAGATAGGGTGCTCTGGTCAGACTCATTCAAAACTCTGAGTCCATCCTTTGTACGTACAGAAATGTAGTGGGAGGGGTTCCTCCTTCCCTCCCTGGGGAGACAACACCCAAGTCAACCTCATCAGTAGAGGGTGGCCCCAGCCAACGACAAGGAAGAAGAAAAGGCATTAGTGACTTTGATGAAGAGGCCCTGCTGCATCCCAAATAATCTTCCTTGCTGAGAGTACAGGAGCCAGCAAAGCTTAGAATCACAGAATCATAGAAAATCCTGACTTGGCTTCATGTCATTCCCCTCGGTCCTGTCACTGTCACCAGAAGATAGAGACTGGTGCTGTCCCTCTGCTTCCCCTTGTGAGGAATCTGCAGTTAGTGATGAGGACTCTCCTCAGTCTCCTCTTCTCCAAGCTGAATAAGCCAAGTGACTTCAGCCACTCCCATATGACTTCCCCTCCAGATCCTTCACCATCCTCTGGATGCTCTCTAACAGCTTAATATCTTTCTTGAATTGCGGTGCCCAAAAGTGCACATAATGTTCAAGGTGAGGCCGCCCCAGTGCAGAGCAGAGTGGGACAATCCCCTCCCTTGCCTGGCTGGTGATGCTGTACCTGATGGCCCCAGGATAGGGTTGGCCCTCCTGGCTGCCAGGCCACTGCTGACTCACATTCAACTTTCCATCAACCAGGACACACATGTCCCTTTCTGCAGCACTGGTCCCAGGCTGTCCACACATCCAGGGTTCTCCCATCCCATGTGCAGAACCCATCACTTGCCATTGTTGAACTTCATATGGTTGGTGTTTGTCCAGCCCTCTATTTCATCAAAATCCCTCTGCCTTCGAGGGAATCAACAGCTCTTCCCAATTTAGTTACCAAGGTCATTCCTCTTGCTCTTCTTGAAAACTCGGACAACATTTGCTAGCTTCCACCCTTTGTTGCACGTAGATCCTACCAAGGCAGAGAACATGATGGATGTCTTCAGGAGGGCTATTAAGCATGTGAAGGGAAGCTCACAGTGAGATGAAATGAGGTACTGTATTTTTTAAAGTGTAAATTATGCCTCTGCTTTTAAATTTCCCCCAGACTGGAAACTGCATTCTCAGGAATGTCCAAGCTGATCTGTATCTCCATAAAAGCTTAGTCTTCATTAAACCAAGGAAATGCATATTTGAAGGAAGCCTTTGTGCACTCCAGACACAAACTTCTCCAAAATCCCCCCCAGCTGGGACAAACTGCTCTGAGACTTCACCCTTCTGCTGCAGTACAGGCAGCCACAGTGTTTCAGCTGACATTCTCATTCTGGGAGAAGGTTCAAGTCTGCCCAAGGTTATAACCAATAAGTAAAATTAGCAGTGGCTTCATCTCAGTTAACCTCAAATTGCCTCTGTCTACACAGACATGCCTTGAAGCAATTGAACTCAAGCTTTCCCTTGGCACTGGATCAAGCACCATGGATTTGCATTTGAGTTTTAGCCCATACTTCACATAACATTTATGCAGACAACAGGCATATATGAGCACTTACCATCAGCTTCCCTTGCTTCTTCCTATTTCCACAGCAAATTGGCGAGGAGTGTTTCTGACAGGCTTTTAAAGCCCAAATGGTCAAAATAAATAGGTATGGTATTTATAGAGTGCTAAGGCTATAGGAATAAAAATAAGAGCCTGCTACTGAGCTGTAAAACTCGGATGCAGCCTGCATTAAATCATGACCTTTAGAGGTCCCTTCTGATCCAAATTATTCTATGATTCTATGCAAGCCCCTCCACACACAGCACAAGACTTTACTGTGCATAGAGATTGTATTCACATGTGACACATGGTCATTACAGGTGAAGAGTTAGGATGCTTGCAAATTGTTCCCTTCCCCCTCATCATTCCCAGCACCATATGGCACAGAGGTCACTGGGGCTGCCTTCAGAGATCTAGTTTCACCCACTGAGTCCCACTGCCTTCCCATTGGGAGACACAGGCAGTTGGAAAAGTCAGTGGTGCTCTGGAGAGCCTGGGAGTTTGGTTCATTGCAACCAGGTGCAGAAGCTGGTGATGCAGTTTGTTTATAGCAATACCAACATCTCTTCATTCTTGCAAAATAAAGCTATGGGTGTATCATGGCCACATCTCTATGGCTGCCCTAAAACTGGCAGCAATACCTTGCTGAGATGTGCAGATGTAAGAAAACACACACAGAAAATGACTTAATGCAGACAAGGACAGAGTCGTGCCCTGTGCCTTCCCAGGTCTCCAGGATGTTGTTCAGCACAACACCCTGTGCTTCACCACAGCAATCACCAGTGATGTGCTACAAAACTTCAGCAAGTGACAAGGCTCCTTGGGATCTGGCTAAAGGAATGCAGACACAGGCCAAAAGTGGAAGGTGGCCTACATGGAGAACAAGTTCGGCTGAGAGATACCAGCCTTCATTCTCCTCTTTTGGGGATAACACCCACTCAGCGAATTTGAGCGGTCCATAAAAGTGATACAAACTGAATGATGGCTGGAGGAGGTGTCAGAAATCTGTCTCAGAGGAGAGCACAGGCTGAGCTACTGCAGATGTCTGCTTAGACACTAGTTAGACAAAATCCTCTTTTGTCTCTTTCCTTACAAAATCACAGTCAGATAAACATCAAGATCTTTTGATGTTCCTGAAATATTGTGGGGTCTTGGCAAAAGGCACAGTGAGATGCCTGGGATTTGTTTACCTGGTCCATGCATGTGGTAGTTCAACAGCATTTCTCAGATCAAAAGGAGAGACTAGGCCATTTTTATTCCAAGTGCACAAGGTCTGAAATCCCCAGACCCCCTTATTTCTGTTTGTTTAGCACTTCCTTTGGGCTGATTTTTCATTTCCATCTGAAAGTCTTCACTTTTGGATTCAGGTGCTGCAATGTCAATCAGATGCTGTGAAGGAATAACAATCTGTCCTCTTGAAATGACAAGGTGTCCCTTGCTTTTAAAACAAGACTCATTGGCACTGATATATTTGACAATTACAATATTACTGCCTGCTGGTTCCATTCCCCTTCAATCTGTCCCTTTTCCCATTGTCCTTCTGGACACATGGACACTTGCAGATTATAATCCCATTTTCCTATCTCTTCATAAATCCTCCCAGAGACAGTCAGGTACCCACATGTATCATTTCAAGCCATGTTTTCTACCTCTTCTTTCCTTTCAAAATTATGCCCTGGAAAAATGTCTACATCCATCACTGCTGCTAAATTTCAGACACTCTCAGCTCTCTCTAGGGACTGCAGGCTCCCACCAGCCCTTAGCCTGCCCTATGGCTCCACAGCCATAAGAGTGGCAGCTCTTGTTGTTTCAAAGATGATTTCACAGCAGAGGCAAAACAGAAGGAAGGAAGATGCTCACAGAAACTTTCAGAGGCTCCTTTCCCTAACAGCTTCCAAGACCACAGCCCTTAAGACCAAGCAGAGGCATCTGGAAGACACCTGTGCCTCCAAGCCCTTCAGAAACCCTGTGGAACATCTCTGCGTGGCTGAGCACTCTCACCACACCTTGGGCCATGAGGGACTGAACGGACATACTGCTCCCGTAGCAGACATAAAGCACACATTGCACAGCTCCAGATCTTTTTCCCTCAGCCTGTTTATAAGAAAGGATGTCAGTGTCAGGCACTCCTCACTCACTTGGCTGGGCTGCTCAGCACAGGGAAGGTGCTGGATGAGAGGCTGCCTGTTTTTCCCCTCCTAAACCCCTAATGCCACACCTCGTGGAAACTTTGGCCCAGACTCTGAGCTGGTACAAATGGCTATAGCACCATCAAAGGTGTTTAAGCTGCTGCAAATCAGGAAGGATCGGGATCCTTTGCCTCTGGTGCATCCCTGCATGTGCCATGACTTTATAAGCAATAACTAAGAATAACATTCAGTCTCCCAACCTGAGTGCTGTGCAGAATATCAAAGTAATTCACCAGAAGTCCAATAACATGACTTTCTTCTGTCCTTCATGATCATAAAAATGTCCTCGCCTCCCACATCCAGGGAAACAGTGAAGTCACTTATCCCCTCAATTATACTGAAATCAACAGAAGCAGCAGAGTCCTTGTTTTACCTGATGTTCCACTTGAGAAGGAGCAGCGTGAGAGGCTCTGTCATAGCAACTGCTCGTCCCTTGCAGACGAGCTGTCTCCAGGCCTCTCCGATTACATCTTTGCCGTTATAATTCACATCCTGCACTTATTAGTGATAAGGTCAATGGGAGCAATTACAATGGGAGCCGCTGAAAACTCTGTTGTTGCACATGCTCCCAACGACACTCACTGTGCTACAGAAACCAAAAATAACTTCCTGGTCTCCCAGAGCGGCATGGAAAAGATTTCCCTGTATTTTCTAGGTTATGGATAACTTCCCTTCTTTAGGTTTGCAGTGGCTATTTCTCCAGGAAAGCCAAATACAAATCTCCCTTGGGACATGGACCGTTTCCTCTGCTTTCACTCTGGAGGTCTCCATGCCCTCCTTATGAGGGCAAGAAGTCACTCTCCCTCACTTCTCTGACTCCTATTTATGTGTACACAGCTTTAACTCAATATTTTTCCCTTTCTTTTTTCCAACATCGTCAGACTTATCCTCTTACTTTAGGGCTTTTAATACCTGTATGAGGGTGTGAGCTCTCAGTGCACACCCATGGCTGGGAGCAGTCACATTGCTTGCGTCCTGTGTTGCTCCTTTAAATGAAACACACGAAACCCCTGAAAGTCCCAGAGGCTCTTTTCTACTTTCCTAGTGAAGAGAAGGAAGTGTTCCAGGAGCTGTATTTCTTCCCTAAGAGAAACCACATCTGCACTGCCTAGACAGCATGACAGCAACGGACAAGGAAAATTACTTCTGCTCAAGAGATCTAATTTTTTTGCTTCTTCCTGCCATTTTCCCATTTCTTCCCATGCTGTCTCTCACTGCCTTCACCTGGCTCTGGCTCTGAGTGGCAAATGCAGAGACCGCCTCTGCACTGGCTTAAAAGCTCATTAATTATTTCTGATGGTCTATAAACATTATTTGTTTTTGATGAACAGTTGTAAATAACAGAACCACAGTGAGTGCTAGAGGAGACAGGAATGGGATATGAGAATCCAGCTGGGTTGAGAGTGAGAAAGAGGTGTATCCAAGGACCTTTGTGAAGGTCAAATCCTGCGGGTAAGTCACCGTATCATAAAAGCCATTAGCACAAATTGTTTTTCTAGGGAAAACCTGAGTCCCTTTCCCCCATGTGTTTGAAAATACAACTCACACACACATAGGGTGACCCTAGAACTGCCATTGCAGTGACACCTGAAGACCTCAGATGCCAGAAAGGCCCTGCTGTAGTGCCCTGTGGAGATGAGGCAGATCCTTGACCCCAAGTATGATAAACAGGCAGGGGAGAGAGGGCAGAGCAGGCACAGGCAGTGCTGGGCAGGGGAAGAAGCAATTCAAAGCCCCTTCACTGTAAATTTATTATTGCACTAGTTACATGGAGAGATTCCTTTGCTGGGACTGATGTGTCTCACTGATCCCAGACTCCCAAAAAAGCACATGAACTTCTGTGTGAAGTGTGCTAAAAGCTTTAACTTTCCCTGATCCAGATGCAAAAAACACCAGCTTTCTTGACAGCTACAGCTGTGGTAATGTCTTGTTGTCAGAGCAAACATCTGTGTCTCATCTAACATATGGGGCAGCACAAAAAGGGACCAAGTTATTCTGATAATCAAGCTAAGACAAGGAATGTTTTAAGCTGGTCTGAAGTGCTCTGCAGTCTCCAGAACACTATTAAATGTATGAGGATGTGCAAGACCTGGAACGGGGATCTCATGCCCTTTCCAGACCTCACATGCTGCATCCAGTAAAGATACTGAGCATCACCATTTGTGAGCAGCCAGCTTCTCAGGAAGGAAGTCTGGATTCTGTAGGAAGGATTGAGTCTTGCAGGAGTAGGATCTCCTCCGAATGGTACAATTCCCAACAGTCACTCAGGTCCCTTCCAAGCCTATGGCCTCCCACCTTCTTCTCCTTCTTGCTCACCTGAAACCAAGACCCCAGTACTTAGACACTACTCTCTACCTCCTTGACCCTGCTCTCCCTGATTCCTGGTCCTTTTCAAGAACAGCCTTTCCTACATCCATCCCATAAATCTCACCAGACTTCTTTTTCTCTCCCATGCCTTCTACATCCTCCATGGCCCAAACCTTGGGTGTTTTGGAGCCAGCCCATCCCAACATAGGGAACCATTTGGGTTACTCCTGCTGTTTTATGGGATCAGATGTGACAGCAATGAACACAACAGAAAAGCTCTTCACTGAAGGAAATACAGGGAGACTGGAGTTCAGATCTAATGACAGGGAACCATTTCAAGTGTTAATCATTCTTTGTTGTTCTTTATCCAAGTTGAAACTAAATCTTAATCTCCTTAATCCCACTATTTCCATGTGAAAGGTCTGTAGGCAATGTGGGAGATAAACTCATTTATTTCTCTTAGAAGTTATGTCAAGGAGGACGATGGGAAGATCCACATAGGCAGGAATTTTTAGGTACAGTCCCCCAGGGTGTGAGAGCCGTGTTCCTTTTTCAAACCTGATTAATTCTGCATCAGCTGGGCACATTACAGACACCATTTTCCTGAAGTCTACAGTGTATTCCCTGGGCCACAGCTGCTGCTTCTGCCACGACTTGCAATTTGTGGAGTGATTGCATCTGACAAATAGCAATGGGGAGACATTTCAGGAATGACTCAGAGGCAAAGGCAATTTCACATCCAATTTTATATCCAAGGACAGCTTTTCACTGGTTACAGAAATATGAATGGATGAGGCTTACTCCCACTGCAGCACCCTCTTGGGATCTTGTCACATCCTAAGCCATGAGTATCCATCACCCTTCAGCATTTCTCTGCTCCAGCACCAGGGGCAATGACTATCAGGCCCTCAGCACATTTCTTGGGTTTCTCCCAGACTGGTGACAGTGTGCTGGGTTTGGATGTATCTATTTATCCCTGAAGGAGCTGCTAGTGATTGGTCTCTCCTACCTGAACTACCTTTGTGAGTCACCAGGATTTACTAACTGGCTTTTCTTTCCCAATCTGGTTGTCTTGAGACATTGCACATAGCTGTGCTGGGATCTTGCTCATTTGCTCATCTAGTGGCCATCTACACCTGCCATTTTTGCAGCCCTCTGCTGTTTGTCCCTTCTGGTGCTTCTACACCAATCCTCATCCAATTTCCATTCTTTCCAGTCCCAACATTTCCATTATTACTTCCCAACACACACACAATTCCTTCTCCTGCTGACAGCACAACACCACCTTCACGATGGGACAAGATGCTGCCACACAGGAATCTGCCCACACAGACCTCATCATCTGAGACATTTCAAACACGGTCCCAAGTTCCCGTGGGAAATACTGCAGGATCAACAAATTCAGGCTACTGCTCTTCAAATCTGTTTGCTAGAAACAGCTGTAAACTTATAGCCACTCTGGTGTAATCAACCAAGAAACACCCTGAGCCAAGGGTTGTATGTTCACACCAAGCTGTCCCTAGGCGAACATTTCTCTTTGCTGGCAGAGATTGGTGTGAATTTATCCCAGGGAAGGCTAAGACAACAATAACCCTGCCTTCCTCCCCTCCAGCACCATTCCACAGAGCGGAAACTCTCTCTGCCCCATCCTGAGGAGGTCTGTAACATGCTCCATGTCCACCAGTTTCACAGCACATGGCACTGCTGGGCAATATGTGGAGTGGGAGCATGGTTACGGGCATCCTTACACTGTAGTGATGAATTATCCATAGTGAGCAACCAGCCTGGCAGTCCTGAGTGCTCAAGCTCCATCAGGGCAATGAGAATTGAGGCTATTTCCCTTCACATCCAGTCCTTTCTGCAGCACTGTCCAAAGCCCATTCAGGAAATGAAGCAGCAAGTGGCAGATGTCAGTAGTGCAGCTTGCAAGCTGCAACGTAGCTGACCTTCAAATATAATCCCAGAGCTGGCATAATCCCCAAACAATTAAAAATGGATCTTCACTGTTCGGTTTCCAAAGCACCTAGGATATGAATAACTGGTGACAGAACATCAGTCAGGGTGGGATATGGCCACAGTAGTGACTCTCCTGCACCTGCTAATGGAAACCAGGAGAACCCTTGTCCCCCACTGTGGGTAAAGTTGCCTCCGTCACCACATCCCTGCTACCTCTGCACAGAGAATCATTGAATCACAGAATCATTTAGATTGAAAAGGACCTCTACAATCACTTACAGCCATTAACCCAGCACTGCCATGTCCGTCACTAAACCATGTCCCTAAGTGCCACATCTACACATCTTTTAAATACTTCCAGGTATGGTGACTCCACAACTGTTCCGATGCCTGATCTCATTGCTCAAAACCCTATCCAGCCTGGCCTTGAACACTTCCAGGAATGGGGCAGCCACATCTTCTCTGGGCAACCTGTGCCAGGGCCTCACCACCCTCACAGTAAAGAATTTCTACCTAATATCTAATCTGTCATCTTAAAGCCATTCCCTCTTGATCTATCACTGCCTTTGTCAAAAGTCCCTCTCTGGCTTTCCTGTAGGCCCTTTAGGTACTGGCATGCTGCTGTAAGGTCACCCCAGAGCTTTCTCTTCTCTAGGCTGAAAAACCCCAATTCTCTCAGCCTATCTCCATATGAGAGGTACTCCAGTCTTCTTAGCATCTTCATGGCCTCCTCTGGACTCACTCCAACAGGTCCACATCCTTCTAATGTTGGGGACTCCAGAGCTGGATGCAGCACTCCAGGTAGAATCTCACCAGAGCAGAGCAAAGAGGCAGAATCCCCTCCCTCACCTGCTGCCCTCACTGCTTTTGTAGCAGCCCAAGATGCAGGGGGTTTCTGGGCTACCAGTGCGCATTGACAGCCCGTGTCCAGCCTCTCATCCACCAGCACACCAAGTCCTTCTCCTCAGGGCTGCTCTCAATCCATTCTATGCCCAGACTGTATTTGTGTTTGAGAATGCCCCAAAACACATGCAGGACTGTGCACTTGGCCTTGCTGAACTTTATGAGGTTTGCTTAGTAATGGTAATTAATAGTAGATACTAACACCTGGTTTTACTTCCACTGTTATGAATATTAATGATAGTAGTTGTTATTCCTCTGTCAATTAGAAGAATAATAGAGTTATTGCTGATATGATATGCTGTTGTCATTGACCTGTAACCCTGAAGCACCTCAGAGTGCTCATCATGGGCAAGGACACCCCTGTTCTAGGCTTTCTCTGAGCCGAGCCAGCCATGGTGGGCTGAGCCTCAAAGCACAAGCCAAGAGGCTGCTTGAGGAGATGCTGGAGGGAGGTGAAGAGTTGAGGACATGAGACATGTCAGCACCCTGGCATGGTGAAAGTGAGCAAGTTGAGGAGTCGGGAGATCCAGAAGCACTCCCCATCACCATCACAACCTTCCTGCATGACCTCCAAGGAGGTATTTGGAAAGCCACTAGAGACAGGAGGCAGATGCAGCTTACAATGCTTAATTGCAAGTGTCTCCTTGTGTGTTAATGCCTGATCTCACATTACAGCCACCAAGGAGTTCATCAGCACTGTCAGCGCAGACTAATTAGCAATTTAACTGAATAAATGTACGGCTAACCCATTTGCCTAAACATAAGCAACACATTACTTGAGATGCTTAGATGTATCTCTGACTAAAACCTGCTGAATCTCTTCATGGTGCAGCTCCTCACCAGCTACATGGAGATGTTACAGCTTGCTCCTCTACAGCCACGTGTTCTGACATGCCACCCCCACAATAAGAGGAGCCCAGACCTCCATGCTCGACTGAGAGACATCAGTTATATCAGTCACAACATAAGAGTTTTGCTTTGTGGCAAGGCCCCAATGCTCATCACCTGATTAACTCAGTTCTGGGCTTCTATATGAATCTCATATCTGGATGGAAGTCTCAAGATGAGCCAAACACTACATCTGTATTTTGGATATATTTACATACTTCAACCCGTCCTGGAAGCTTATAAGATATGTGAATGAGAAGACAGCCCAGCTACATGTGCTGACCACATCTCTAACAGTGATTCACTGTACAAGTCAGGAGCGTTGCAGAAACCAGTGTTGGTCCTGCTGGCCACCCTCTGCTCCCCAGGAGTGACACATGACAAATGAGACTCCTTGTCTTTCCCCCAGGTCTGCCGCAGGTTGTACTAGAGACCTTCCAGTGTCCACTTCAACCTGAATTATTAGCAAACATAGACTCCTGAAACAAAGCATGGATGCACTATGTGAACATTGTGTCCACCAGTGTGGCCTCATGTCGGGAAGGGTTCTTTAAGGGGCAGTTTTTTGTTGATTCTGGAATAACATCAGTTGTGCCATTTGTCCTTCTCTCATATCTTCTCTGTGCCAGGAGGCCTGGGGGGCTCTGCCTTGACAGCAGACCTCAGGTTGCCCTGGCCAGATCTGGCTGTGGAACCCCTGCCAAGGCAGCGTGGCTGGGGCACACTACCGCCTCCATCCAGCTCTGAGCAACAGCACAGGAGGGCCAGAGCATTGTCTTTGGCCCCCCTCCAGCAGGTGATTGACCTTCCTGCTTCTGAACAGGGGTTTTGGCAACAAGACCCATGATCAGTATTTATTTGTGAGTCAGATGGATAAATTAACCCATGTCCAGAAAAGGGCAACAGAACTGGGGAAGGGTCTGGAGCATAAATTGGGTGAGGAACGGCTGAGGGAGCTGAGGAGTTCAGCCTGGAGAAAAGGAGGTTCTGGGGTGATCTTCTTGGTCTCTTAAAACTCCCTGAAAGGAGGATGTAGCCAGGTGGGGGTGGGTCTCTTCTCCCAAGTACCATGTGACAGGACAAGAGGAAATGACCTTAAGATGCACCAGGGGAGATTCCAGTTGGATATTACGCAAAATTTCTTCATGGAAGGGGTAGTCAGACATTGGAATAGGCTGCTCAGGGACGTGGTGAAATCACCGTCCCTGAAGGGATTCAAAGGACATGTAGATGTGGCACTTGGGGAGATGATTTAGCCATGGAGTTGGCAGTGCTGGGTTAATGTTTGGGCTCAATGATTTTAGAGGTATTTTCCAACCTATATGACTCTATCGATTCTATTTCAGCTGCCTTTCCTTATGTACTTCATTAAGCTGGTGACTTTGAGCCCTGAGCTATGGCTACACAACCAGCCTGGATCCCCATGCCAGGAATTAACATTGGTGATGGTTGTTGGATGGAGCTTGTGATTTCCTCCTCCTGGCCCAGGGCCATGGGAAGGACTCTGTTACTCAGTGCCCTGTTTAATCATTTACAGCTGGGGCAGACACGGTGTCCCCGTGCTCTCAGTGCCTGGGGAGGTGTCACACCCGAGGGTCTCCCAGCCTGTCCATCCTGCTCCTGCAACCCAACACGAGGCTGATCCGGGGGCTCACCCCTGCCGTGGCAGAGCTCTCCAGGAAGACTGAGTTATTTCGAGGGGGTTTCAAAACACTGTTTACTCCACATCCAGCCACAAATCTCCCAGGTAATGCCATTCCTTTGCTTCACACTCTGTGCCTACTTGACCCACACCCACTTCTTTGCCCTCCCCACCCAAGGAGAAATTTACTCCTTCCCACCCACGGCAAGACTCCCTGTCACACCCGGGGAGCCCTGGCCATTCCCTGGTGATACAATCTCTGTCCACAATGCTGACACTCGCTCTGAGCCCCAAAATGTGCCTGTGGGCATCCCAGTCTCTCGCCTGGGGTCAGGACCACCTCTGCAGTTCCCTTCCCGCTGCCATGCACTGGGGGCATTCACATTCCCGGTGGGTGAGCGCCTTGCTCGAGGATCTCCGTGCACATCATTCCCTGAATCCTCCACACACAGCCTCAGAGCCCCAAGCACTGCAAACACTGTGGGAACAAGAGCATCGGTAAGACATAAACAAGAAGACTGTAAGAAACCTGTGTGTCACTGGTGGGAGGGCCTTGTTTCCAAAGTAACTGGGTGGATCTTCAAACCACTGAAAGCGGGATTGGGAAGGACACGAGGAGGGGACCTTGTCCTTCCCTCTGCCCCAAGGCAAGATCAAGCATGCCTGAACCAGTCCTGAGAGCTCTCAGTCTAACCTGCCCTTGGAACATCCAGGCCCACAACATTTGTTACCTGCAGCTCTGCCAAGTCCCTGCCTCAGTTTCCCTACCTGTAAAAGGACAAATGGCCAGAACCAGAGGATCCATTGCTGTTTTACCGGAGAGGAAAAAACTGGGGAGGGAGACCTTTGGCTGGTGATTGATGATTCACAAACATCCGGTGAAAAGTAGTAAATAAGCCTGGAGTATTGTGTACCTATGGGCAGGGACCGTGACCAGATTTCCAAAGGATACCAGGTATCTCCTTTTAACTTGTAGCAAGCCTTGCTTTCTTATTTTATTGGGCATGGAGAAGTGTGGGAATCACAGAGCTGGACTTCCTAAAAAAGGTCAACATTGGGTAGATTAGTCTAGCATCCTACTGCAGTCAGGAGAGTGGCAAGAGGATCATTATCTGTGTCCAACACTGCATGTATCTGACACTCGTGTGAGCACATGATTCCAAGTACACTCAAAAGGGTGTTTTTAAAAGGGCAGCATTTTTATGGCACTTACAATTTCAAGATTTGAACTCTACTGACTTGAAAGACATCTTGAGCCTCCAAAACTGGTTGTTGTGGGTCCAGGTCTCTGGTCAAGAACAGTCTGTTTGGAGACGGGAGGTGGCAAAGGCTCCAACATGGGCTGTGGGCTGTGTGCTGGGGCTCATGCAGAGGCACAAACCTATTTCAGCTGTCTAAAACCATGGATGGGCTGCACCTCTGCTGGAAAACATGAGGAGCCATGAACCAAAGGAGGCTGAAAACCAGGCTTTTAACCCCAGATGCTCTCCTGCACCATAACAGCATCACAACACACATCTCAGAAACCTCCAATTTGCCAAAGGAGCAGGGAGAAAAAACAAAACCAAAAAGGATTTTTTCTCAAATTTGAACAATAGTTTTGGCACCTGCCAGAGCAAACTTAGCTGAAGTTGATTTGGTGTCCTATATCTTATTATGTTCCTAATTTAGCTCTGAAGTCACTGCTTCAGCAAGTGACTTGATACACTAAACCTGTGTCATTAAATCATCTCGCAGCTCTCCAGGGAACAGATAAGATTCAGGATGGCCTCTCAGCATTACTGTGCAATTTAGGTCTGTTTAATTCCCTTTAGCCGAGAAATATGATGAAAATGTATCTAGGAGACCAGTAATCAGCCATACAGCTTCTATTCTTGACAGATGCACAAGCCCAGCTTTCCGCTGATAGTAATTGCTGAGAACTAGGACCTCATGATTTATCCAAGGCTCTTAAGAGCTTGGTGTCTGCTGTTCTTCCAGCAGGGAAATGCAAAGTTTAAATATAAAACCTGCCTTGAAAAGTTCTGTGCAATCCAATCAGCCAGTAAATTTCTTACAGATGATAGCACACTGATCCTGGTGTAATCCAATGTTTCATAAATGTCTTAGAAGATTAAGGCATCATTTTCTGCCCAAATGACAGAGGAGATTCACATGTCTGCAGAGTAAACACTGGCAACACTCTTGCATAAGAGCCAGCAATATTGTTAAAATTCTCCTCTGTCCTTCCTTACAAGGGCAATTACATAACCAGAAGCCTTCATCTATCAAAATAAAACCTGTTCATTGAACAACATGCTTTATTGTAAGCGCACAAAGACACATCCATGGGGAAGGAAGGGAAGGTGGCTGGATTGCATTGCCTGACTGACCTAGAAGGAGGATTTTAACCCTACAATGACTCACCCCTGCTGGCTATTCTCTTTGGTTGAGAATAGCTCTGACTCGTGAATCATAGACCCCAACATGCCAGACACTGTGTGTACAGTCACACATGTCCCATAATTTATAACAGACAAGGGTTGTGCCTGCAGAGGAGAACGGGTCAGAGCAAGACTCTGGCTGAAAGACCTGCAGGTGCAGAACTGCCAAAGAAACCTCACCAGATGCTTGCCAAAATTTATCCTGCTCAGCCAAGCTCTCTTAGGGACTAGTAGTTCTGCTGCTCCCTCTGCCAGAGGGTCCCTTAGTTCCCAGTTTATCCTAAGCTGCAGTGAGATCTGCGAGTTAGGGCAATTCCTGTCTGAATCCTGAGGTGACAGTAGACAGCAGCAGGTGTCTGCACATGACCTTTCATCCAGATTCCGTAGCATCCAAGAGGAGACGTTCCCTAGGATGAGATGTCCTGGGCAAGCCTGTTTCCCTCTGACTGTGGCAGGTGAATTGGTCACAATCTGCAACACCTCTGCATCAGTTCTAAAACAGATACAGCAATGGGCACCTTTGTCACCACTTCCTGGTACTACACATAGCAGCTGTCCCAGGAAAAATCACATCAAGAGCCATATATGTGTTCTGAAGAACCATGTCCAGTTATAGAACCAGCAAATGTGCCAACTCACCTGGAATAAAAGATCCCTGCTGTCTGCTCCCTAACAAGAGAGCCTGGGAGAGCCTGGGCTTGCTCCCTCACAGGAAAGCTGTGGCATCTCTTACCCTCACTGGGGCTTTCTCTTGAGCTGGTAGCTCAGATTAGGACAAATATATTGTCCTCAAGGGAGAAAAGGACAAATTGTGCAGGGGCTCTGAGGATGCCCATCGGGAGTTGGGATGAGCCTCGTTCTTCTTATTGCCATCCATGGTGCAGCTACAAGGGGAAAATTAGGGACAGAAAGGACCGGATTTAATGCACATGATCTCCTCTGAGGCAGCTGAGGAGGGATGTAATTCACTGAAGTGCCTTCCCTCAGCGGGAGAAACTTTCCTGACCACTGATAATGAAATAGCAGGAAACAGTATTTTCCTGCTCAGAGCTGGCAAGCACACAGCACAGGGGGGATTTTTGGCAGAGTTCCTCTCAGAGAGTAGACGGTAATATGATAATTGGATGAAGGCAAATGGGAAGCAAGGAGAAGGAGGCCATGATGGCAAGGTCAGAGTCTGCAAGACAGCTCAGGACAGTTGTGAGCTGGAAAGGGAAGTGAAGCAAGCACAAGGAAAAGGGCTGGAACGAGGAATAACTGGGACAGGAACTAGGGGAAAGACATGGGTATACCCAGAGAGTGCTCACCAGGGACAGACATACAACAGACATCCAGCACAGCTGTGACCTGCTGGTGTGTTTGGGTCTCCTAAAGGGACCATCTTACCTACAGAGCAAAAACATAAAACAAGATGAGTTTATTTCTGAAAAGATCCCACCACATATTTAAGCTCATCCACTTGTGATCTAAAAGTCCATGTTATCTTTCACTGCCATTTCTCTGGCTTCAGTTCAGGCCTCTTGGGTTTCAAGGCTAAAACAATGCAATGTCATAAAACCACAGAATGGTTTGGGTTGGAAGGGACCTTCAAGATTATCTCATTCCAACCTCTCTGCCATGAGCAGAGGCACTTTCCACTAGACCAGATTTCCCAAAGCCCCATCCAACCTGGCCTTGAACACGTCCAGGGAACACAGCTTCTCTGGGTAACCTGTGCCAGAGCCTTACCACCCTCACAGAAATAAATTTCTTTCTAATATCTTATCTAAACCTACCCTCTTTCAGTTTAAAGCCATTGCCCTTTGTCTTCCCGTTCCCCCACCACAACCCGTCCAACCTCAATACTTTCCTTGAGAAAATAAATCCCTGCTTCTGAGGCTGCAGCTGGATGTCATGAGTGGCAAAAGGAGATGATTTAACCAGCACAGAGACCAAGGCTGGAGGACACTGCTGTGGTCCTCCCTCCCATCACCAGCATGACCCAGGCCACAAAGCCAGAAAGCCAGAAAGCCAGAAAGCCAGAAAGCCATCCTCCTGCAGTGGCAGTTTTTGAGGTCTCTCAGCTCATCCAGTCCAAGACTCACAGACTGGGGAGCTACAAGGGCAACAAGGTATGGGAGAGGACCTAAAAAAACCCTGAAAATCACTCACTGCAATGAACAAGCTGTCCTTGGAGAAGTGGATCAATGAAACCTGCTTTAAAGAGATTGGAAGGGTTTTTACAGAGAGATTTTGGAGATTTTTAGAAACTTCTCCTCTGGGGTAATAAGTAGTGTCCTCATAGCATTGTATTTCCATTACTGGAGGCACTGAAAGAGACTTTTCCTTTATCCAGCAATGAATATTTGCAAAAGTGGTAGGAATTTTGATATTTACAATCTTTGGCACTTCACCAGACTTGGCTGAAATCGGAAAGGATTCAAAGGTATGGAAGAGTGAAGGGGGAGAAGCACATGAAGAGAAAGCCAGGCAGTATTAGCTTCTTATCTCCAGTACATAAGAAATCAACATCCTTAGCTACTGACTGTGGCATCCTGCTATTGCAGGAACTGGCCTTGAAAGGTATGAAAAGATGGCTCAGTCATTTCAGAGGTTCAGGATGATTTTGCCACTTCTTGTTAGCATTTTCAGGAAAAGCTGGGCACCCAGTGGGAGGAGGAGAGCAAACACAAGGCGATTGTCTGAGTAACTTTCACATAGGTTCACACAGGCAGCTGTGCAGTGAATAGACCCATTGAAAGTGTTTCAAAGCCGGGCACGAGATTGGTCGCAGAAAACAAAAGTTTTTGTTGGAAAGTATTAGCACTGGAACTAAATACCTGTTGTGCTCTGCCCATGCCAAGGCGGCAGCTTATCTCCTCAGCAGCGAGAAAGCAACACAACCCCTCCAGCAAAACAGCAAACAGCAGCAGGATTAATCAATAACACCCAAAAAGGAGACAGTGCAGGAACAAGCTGTTACTACTGTACTCAGAGGCCAGACCTGCTCTAGGAAGCCACTTTCAAGCACTCTAGGATGAGACAAAAAAAGGGCTTTTAAGATCAATTACTCTTTGCAAAAGATCCCCTGTGATGGAGTTTCCATGGGTCTAGGGAAGGTAACACACAGGTTGTGTTGGGAACTGGGGGCACCATTCATCCTCTGAGTGCCAGCAGGGTTAACACGATGCTTGGGACAGTAGAAATATCAGAGCCTGCACTAGGCAGAAGAAAAAAAATACAAGGAAAACTGCTGATGCTGCAGCCGAGGGGATTGAAAAGCTGAACTGACTTAGAGCAGGTCACTTCCACAGTGCTTGGAACTGCCTTGAAATTATCCGGTCAAATGAGCGCTAGATAAGCAGAGTCCTTCTGGGCCTTCAGGGGAATTCAGACAAGAGGGTTATTCAGCAGCTGGGTGATGACTAAAACTTTCTGAGGCAGGTGGGGGATAAAACCCTGCTGTGACCCGAGACTCAGCTGGTGCTGGAGGGCAGGCTGGGAGGGTGCCCGAGGGAACAAGGGCGGCTAAGCTGGGGCAAGGTCAGGGTCTGTGTCTGTGTCTGTCCTGCCCAGTCACCACATCCCCTAGCTCTTTGAGGAAACTGATTTCAAGAAAGGGGTTTTTCGCTCAGGTTTCTATTTCTGTCAAGTTTCCTAAGTGGCCAGGAAATCCCCCTTATGCAATCGCTGTGCATGACTGTAACTCTGCTCCTGACCAACAATTTTTACCTTGCCAATGCAGGACTTTCAGAAGGCCAAAGAAAGGTTTTTTCAACTTGTGATGTGAAAATGGGTGGGTGAGGAGAGTGAGGTGTTGGGGATCAAAGGGTTTAAGCAAAGCATGGGATCACAGTCTCTCTGTCCCCTCCATAAGACCAGGGGAGAGGACGAGTCCCTGTAGAAAAGCTGGAGGCTACCCACCCTCAAACACACCTCAGGTTGTGGAGAAGGACAGGAGATGGAGTGCATTCCCATCTGGTGGGGACCATTTCTGCCTGCCTGCAGCCAGGGCCGGGCCTGCTCTGGGACCCTGGTCAGCACTCTGAGGCCTTGCGCAGAGGAGGGACCTGGAGAGAACCACATCTGCCATCTGGCAAAGGGCTATCCTTGGAGATAGCCCGGCTGGAGATAGAGAGGGCTGGGAGACAGGAGTCTGGCTGCTGCCAGTGCATCACTGCAGAGCTGGGCAAGCTGCCTGTTCCCTAATGCCTCCACTCTTGGCAGAAACTGGGATACAGCTCTGTCCCCACACTGGGCTCTGAAATCAACTGAAGGAGGCAGGGGTTGTTCATTAGCCATCCCAAGCCTGTCCCTGTGACCCTTGAGAAGGGAAAGGGCACAGTTTCTCCTGCAGCCAGCAGGCAGTAGTGCCACGTACACAGCTGCTGATGATTCTGAGTGTGTCAGTAAGGTCAATGAAGGATACTGAAGTCATTGCTCCCCCTTCTCTTCCCTTTCCTCTTCTTGTCAAAACAAAAACCTTCTCTTTCGTGTGCTGAGGACAATGGAATAATTTAGGTCAGAAAGGTCCTCTGGGCATCTCCAGTCCAATCTCCTTCAAACTTTGATCAGGATCTTACCCAGGTGACTTCTGGTTATTTCCAGGTGTGGAAATAGCACAGTGTCCTGTGTACCTGTCCCAGTGCTTACCCCTCTCCAAGTGAAAAAGGTTTCCTTTGCCATGCGAGGCTCCATACAGAAACGTTCAAACTAGAGGGAACGTGGATGTTCTGTGTGGATGCACCAGAACTTTCTCCACTCCATTTCATGTGTCTCCTCTGCTCTGCCTGATAAATTGGCTCCCACATCTCCATCTCTGCTGAGCAAAAACTGATTAGGAGCAAACCTAAGAGAAACAAACAATAGAAGGTTCCTGCTGGTTTGGAGATGAAAGGGTGTTTTTAAATCATTAAGAAAATAAGCGAGGGGGGTTTTCTTTCTCCAAAGCAGGAGCCCAGATCAGCTTTTAATTATTTCCTCATCCCTACAGCCCCCTTGGGAAGTTATTGCCCTGGCTGGTTGAGCTCATTGTGGCCCAGAAGCAAGAGCAAGGAGGCTGCAAGACAGGATGTCGGGGCTCCCCTCTGGTTCTGTCCCTGGCCTGCTGTGGGAAACAGAGCTCAGCCCTGCTCCTGATGGGCCGAGCCTGCCTGAGGGGTGGGTTTATGCAGCATATGTCACTGCAGCTGTGGTTTTCACTGATTGACCACTATGGCACTGTAATGCTTCCTTGTCTTCTGGAAGTGTCAGGAAGATTAGTTGGTGTTTGCTCAGTGCTGGACAGATGCAAGGGGAGGGGGAAGGTTCCCTGCCAGCTCTTCCTTCTCACTGAGCAATTCTCTCTCATGTTTTCAAGGCCTGCCAGGATCCCTGTGCTTGCCTTTGCCTCCTCCCCTCCTGTGGCCCTTGCAGACCAAGGTCCCAGAGCACAGCCTCTCTACCCAGCACAACAGGAACCTTCTATGGGAAAAATCAAGGTTCTTAAAAAGCCCTTCTCTTTCACATCTTGTTTTTTTGTCATCTTAGAATCACAGAATGGTTTGGGTTGGAAGGGACCTTAAAGATTATCTTGCTCTAAACCCCCTGCCATAGGCAAGGGCGACTTCCACTAGACCAGGTTGCTCAGGGCCCCATCCAGCCCAGCCCTGAACACTTCCAGGGATGGGGAAACCACAGCTTCCCTGAGAAACCTGTGCCAGGGCCTCACCACCCTCACAGTAAAGAATTTCTACCTAACATCTAACCTAAATCTGCCCTCTGTCAGTTTGAAGCCATTCCCCCTTGTCCTGTCACTGAGGGCTCCTGTCAGAACTCCCTCTCCAGCTCTCCTATAGCCCTTTTAGGTCCTGGTACGAGCTCTAGTGTTTCCCCAGAGCCCCAGTTTCTCTTCTCCAGACTGAACAACCCCAGCTCTTCCGTGCCTTCCTCAGCTCTCCATGCTAATGCAAGCAGCACAATTCCCTTTGTCTGAGACACTGTGGGGAGGAACTGAAAGTGGTGACACAGCACCACAGGTGACACACACCCCGGTGCCACTGCACCAGGGTGTAGAGTAGCCTGGCTGCCTTGCTCTGAGCACACTCTGCAATGCAGGTGCCTTTCTCCCAGGGGTGACCAGCCAAGAGCTGCACCAGCTCAACAGCACGAAGCCAAGGCACGACCTGCCTCTGGCAGGGACATCCCATTTGTTTCATCTATGGTCCTACTGGCTTGTCATTCCCCATGCTGAGCACAGCCTGCATTCATTGAGCATCTCCTGATGCCTCCAGGTCTGGTCTGAGCTGGCAGAGAGTCTGCAGTGGGGCTGCTGTGTCCCACAGATCCCTTCTGCTGTGTGGGCACAGGTCAGGGTATAAAACAGGCACAGCTTGCAGGAAGCACAGACAGACCATGTGTGGCCAAGCTGGTCAATCCTGCAGCCCCATGGGGTATGTCAGGAACTCTGGTTTTGTGGCCATGGCCTATGCTTGGCAGACCTTCCCCTCCCACCACGTCCTGATCTCCCCAGCTGACACCCTTTCATGTTTTCTTTTGCTCCACCCTTTCTCCAGCCACAGAGCTAAAGTTGAGCACATGTGCTCTGCTCCACTCTGCAGAGAGCTGAGGCCATTTCTCCAAGCCAACACTGCCATAGGGGCAAACACTGCGTTTTTAATGAGCCCCATGGGCAATAACCACGGTGAGTGCAGAGAAACAGCAGCCAAGAAGAACCACAGCTCTGCACAGCTGAACTACTGTTTGAGGAATGAAGAAATCCTATTTTCCGTGACCCTGCATTTGCCCTGCTCCACTCCCTCTTTGCTGCCTGAAGCTTAGACATTACCATGATTCATCCCCAGGAACAAGAGGCAGGTTAGCTCTGAGTTACCTCTGATCCCTCACACAGCCCAGTGCCTGCAAAATTCCACATTGCCACCAGCTGAGCCAGCTGCTGCTGAGTGCTGAGCCAGACTCTGAGGCTCCTCTGAGTTGCAGACCAGCAGGGCTGTGGGGCAGGGATGCCCTCAGAGCAGAGAGGGGCAGGAATACAAAACCAGCAGCATTGCTTCAGGAGAGCGACACATATCTGGCTGCAGTGAGGAAAAGGGGATGAATAACTGGACTTGCTTCCAGCTAAAGGCTGACTTCAGTGAAGAGCACTTGACTTCATGCCAACCCCAGAGCCAGCAGATATTAAGAGGAAAAAAAGCAACCCAACAACAAAAGTTCAAAGTGAAGCATCCCAGTACTTGGAGGGAGGTTTCATGAGGCCTCGACTCACAGGATTTTTTTAAACCTTATCCTTAGCATAACCAAAAGGAGGACAGGAATCTCAGCAGATGAGGGGACCTTCATCTGGCCAAACAGTTCTGAAACCTTTCTCACGAGGAGGATTCTCAGGTGACCCAGCCCTGAGCAGTCTCCTCCCGTGCTGGAGCCTCTGCTGCGGCAAGACTCCTGCTGCTGCCAAACTTCCCAGCTTTGACAGAGGACAGCACTATGAGGCAACAGGGAGAATTTATGCATCCATCTCCCTACCCTCCATCTTCTAGCCTTGCTTCTGATTAAGCATTGTCTCCTCAAAGCCCAGGATTCCCTCACCAAGCACGTCTCTGGTGCTCTGCTCTGCTTTGCGTGTGCACATCCCAGTGCCAAGGGAGCAGCTCAGGAAGGGGGCTGGGAAATATGGGGGTGGGCAGGACCCCTGCAAGCTTTTCTTGTAGAGGAACAGGTGTGTTGCAGGCAGAGACATTGCACATCTACAGGTCTCCCTCATTTGAGGCATCTCTTTCACTCAGCTCTTTGTGGTCAGCGTAAAGTCAAGGCATGAGGATGGCTCCCTCAAAGTCAAAGTCTCCCCAAATTTATGTGCGCAGGAAGCAGAGATTTTGTAAGCAATGCTGCAGAGCACCTCCTGGCCATGTAACAGACCCACAAAGTTTCTCATCACTCTGGCTAAGAGGGACCAGTGACCAGCTGCTGGTTCAGAGTCACAGGGTTTAAGGCACGTGGGGTGAACAGTGCTCAGTAATCCACCCTCTTGCAAAACCCAGCACTGACCACTTCTGCCAAGCCCACAATTTCCTTTTGAGCAATAATTTTGCTGTGTTGATTTGGAGATTTCCAGCAATAGAGAACCTACTGTGCACCAGCTACCCCAGGTGACTGGTCACAGTGGTCTGCAGCTTCCACCAGTTAAAGCCAGGAGGGCATCAGACTGACTGAACACATCTGGCCTCTGATCCACATCACTGGACATGGTTTGGTTTTCTCAGTGGGGCTGAAGTGTTGTTCACCCCTTGGAAAGTCTTTGCATCCACCTCATCCAGGTCAGCTCCTTAATTTCTGAACTTCATTGCTGCTTCGGGCACAGCTGTGTCTCATCATCCACAGTGGCCAAGAACAGTCGTGCTCTGTTCCCTGCTCTGATCCCCTTGATTCCCCTCAAGGCCATGTTACACAAGATCTTCTCAGATGTTCAAAAACCAAGAGCCACCTCAGGGCCAGGAAAGGCCAAATCAACATCTCCTGGGCAAGTTTCTCTCAAAGAAATCATAGTGAGGGTGCAGGACAGACACACAGAACCTGTGGATGTTATTATCTGGGTGTACTTTTATTAGGACTCAACATCATGTGCTCTCATAGTCTCCACTGACCCCCAGCACACACAGTTTTGGTGCTCCTGGTAGTGCCAGCAGCCTGGGATCTCATGGGTAGAGGCAGGTAATCTGTCCCCAGAACACCTCATCCTTTCAGCCAGAGGCTGCTTTCAGCCTGGGCACAGCCACTTTCATGGCATTCGGGTTCAGTGTGCAACTTGTTCTCCCCAGGAGCGTCAGATCGCTGGAGACACTCTGGGCAACTGAGGTGCCCCGTGATGGAGGTGTAAGGCGTGTGGAAAGCCTGGATATGCCTTGTCCTCGAGTCAAACCCCAGCCAAGCAGGTTGTTGAGTCCCTGTGAAAACCCACCACCAAGCTCTGATAAACCCAAACCCCTTAGGAGCCTCTTGCATGACCTCAGTGACCAACAAACTGCTGACCTCACCCCCATTTCCACCTAGGACATCCCCATGGCCACTCCATCTCTGCTCCTGTTATCTCCCCAGGGTTTTCTGACTGAAGTCAAACCTCCTCCCCAGTGTTCCGTGCTGTCAGAGAAGTCACTTTGCCTTTCAGCTGCCAATTTCACGCGAATCTTTGATATGCCAGCACCTGCCAGGTGGGACACAGCAGGACCCCTGAGCAGTGCAAGAGCCGCGGGGATGATCCACGCAATGCCTGAGCTGCAACCGGATCTGGAGAGGGAACGCTAGCCTGTGAGATCTGACAGGCTCATAACAAACCCAGCTGGCTGGCACACACACCAAGCCCAAAACACCCCAGGCCACCCCCTCCCACCCTTCTGATACCATCACACCCCTCAGCAGTTAATTAAAAAAGGATTAAAGCAAGGCTGTAAGGACGTGGGCGACGCTGAGGTCAAGGGGTGCCTTGCAAACCTACGCCAAGCCCCGCAGCTGGTGCTGGGACAGGGGGCTGCCTGCTGGTGACTCCAGCTTCTCCAAGAATAAGGCAGGTCTAATCCAAGACCCAGGCAACCTATCTGGGCTGCTTGCCTATGGCAGTGCTGCTCTGTATGGAGAGCTGCAGGGCAAGGATTGGGATGAGGGACATGGGAGCCTGCAGGGTAAGAGAGCAAGCAGTTATAGCTTGTTTGCCAATGCTTCCATGCTGTTCTGCTGGCCCTTCCTGGGGCTTGTCTTTGGCTGTGTCTCCTTCCATAGCTCACACCTTTGTCCCACATGAGCCACGTGCAACCATCCCAACCCTGGCAGTGAGGTTCATCTCATGTAAGCAGCTCTGTCACAACAGTACAGGCTGTTCCTGCCCGCTCCCTGTTTCCAAAAATATGAATGTTTCACCAGGGCAGTGCTCAGAGGCTTTTTCCAGCCAGAGTGATGCCAGGTAGATAGGTCCTTCCCACATCCAGCCTCACAGAAAGCCCTGGGAATATGTGTGTGGATGAGGCACAATGCCAAGGAGTCCCTCATCTTACTTGGCCAAGGTGCCATGATCATGGATGGCTGGAAGTCACTTCTACATGGAGATTGACCCTGGGATTAAAGCCTCAGTATCAGTGAGTTACACCTTCAAGGGGGGGATATTCTTTCACAAGGAGGTGGAAAACACCCTGGCTGACTCTGAGGACACTCCTACCCTGTTCACAGGTCTTTGGGAGCAGACTCCATGACATAACTGGGAAGCTCCCACATGGAGAGAAGCAGAGGGCAAAGCTCAGCAGGGAGGGGAGGGGCAAATGGAGAGACCGTGGAAGATGCAATTTGCTGGCACAGAAACAAAGCAACAGGTTCAGGTCTGAAACCCACCCCTGAGTGACAGGACATGTTGTATGGTGGCAGGAGAAGAGATGTCTCAGGCTGGCAATGGACTGCAGCAACATTCCTGTTGGGAGCCCTCTCAGCTTGTAATCGCTGCACGGAGAACTGACCTGCAGGACACAAGTTGGCTCCTCAGCAGCAGCTTCATGTCCCATCCAAGCCTATAACATAGGGCCAGTCCCTGCAGGGAGGACAGGTGAGTCCATGGCACATTAAGTGCTCCCCACTTCACCCAAAACACTCTCACATCCCCTAGTGCATTTTGGTTCAGCCCCAAATCCACCTCTTTCAGAGTGGCTTGGCCATAACAAGCCTGAAGAGCTCAATGAAGTTCTTCATGGTCTTTTTACCTCATTGCCTTTCCCTCCATCACCTAAGGGACTCCTGTTCCTGGAGCTGGCTGCTCCATGCAGGACCTGACCTATTTTTTAGGTCCTAAGTGCTCCCAGTCATAGAATCACAGAATGGTTTGGGTTGGAAGGGACCTTCAAGATCATCTCATTCCAACCCTCTGCCATGGGCAGGGGCACCTTCCACCAGATGAGGTTACTCCAGGCTCCATCCAGCCTGGCCTGGAACACTTCCAGGGATGGGGCATCCACAGCTTCTCTGGGCAACCTGTGTCAGTCCCAGTGACCTCAGTAATTGCTGCTGTCCCCTAACCAACCCATCCTGCTGTCACCCAGCCTTGGAAAGTTTTCTCCCTTGTTACCTTGCACTTGCCAGAGAATGGCTGATTCATCCACTCTCTGCCTCAGGCATCCCACGCAGCCACTGATGATTGAGTTACTTAACAATTAAGCAGAGCCTTAAATCTTTGCAGCACTTAACATGTATTGACTAATTAATCCCAGCCTTATCTGAGGTAGGTTAGTTCAGTCTTGTGTGTATCTTCCAAACATGCCCACGGCCGCCTCACGGGTCAAAGGCAGAGGCAGCTCTGCAGAGATGATGGGAGGTCCACCATCCCCACCGCCCACCCTTCCAAGAGGGACCCATGCAGCACTGCCCTTCTGTGACTTCAGAGATCACTGGGCCCAGGGGACCATGTCCCCAGCCCAGGACTCCTGCCAAGCTTGCCCTCGAATGGCCTTCTCTCCTGCATCTTCTCTGGCCCTCCATGATTGCTTCATTCCCTGCTCTCCCACCCAGTGGGGCTCTGGGCACATCCAGCAGCTGAAGCCATCTTGCTCGGACAAGCAACAAGTTGCCCGAGGCTCTGCCAGACGTCGAGTGCAGGTGGGATAAACCTTCCCCTGGGGTCTGGCTGGCAGCCATCCATGAGTCCTGCTGATGCAGGAGAACAAACCTGGCCTTAGGACGGTGACAGGTGAGCACAGCACACTGCCCTGCTGCATCCTGCTGAAGTGACACCTGGAGGAGCCAGGCTTCCCCCACAGCCTATTCACAGAGACTCTCAACCACATCAAATCCCACGTTCCAGTCTTGCTGTCAGCAGGGAACGAGGCCAGGTGTGGGAGGCAGGGAACCCGTTCCCTGCATGGATGAGCTGCACAGGAGCTTTGTGCAGATGAGTGGGATAGGGAGGTGCAGGGACGCACCCAAGGTTATGCAGAAAGTCCGTGGCCGAGGTCAGTGCCTCAGTGACTCCTAGCCCTGGGCTTTGGGAGAGGGAAAGGGAGGGGTTTTCAGTAGCTAAAGCCAGGGAACTGGGGAGCTGAGCTGGGTTCCCAGCCACACAAGCCTTGGGGCCTGATCCTGAGGAAATCATCTCATTTTCATCCAGTGTAGTCACTTCAGTTCCAAGATTAAAGGAAAATGCCACCACCTTGTGCCACCACCTTGTGCCACACAGGTTCCCAATCATTAGCTAAGACCAAGGCAGACAAGAAAACTCTTGCCATGCTATGAGCCTCTTGCACTGGAGCACAGGATCCCCCACACACAACAACAGAGACACAGAGGTACAGGATGCTCTTTGACATAACACTGACACCAAAATGTTTCAGCCCACCTGAGTCCTCCAAGTACCTCATGCCCTTTCCCTGCCTCCCTGTCACCCCAGGATTTCAGCTCAGTGACACCCCTACCCCAACAGGCAGGTGATGAGCCTTGAGAGATGCTTGATGTGAAGGACCTGGCAGCATAAAAGGACTTTGTCAACCTGGGAGTCACGGAGCAGCCAGGTGGAAGAGAGCTTAATCCAAACAACCTCACTCAGGAAAGCCAGGACCGGTGGAGTCCAGATCTGCACAACCCATGTGGAGCCTGTAACAGCAAGGTGCTGGTTTGAGTCAAAAGGCATCAGCCTGCAGATTATAAAGGCATCTCTGCTGCTTGTAAGGGTGCCCTTCACGTGCCCTCCACCTCAGGCAGCTCAGAACGGGTTCCTGCCTACCCCATGGATATCACCACTATTTGCTTACTTTTTAACACATCCAACAACATCAAATGCAGAGGAGAAACTCCTCTCCCTATGAAATTCACCGAGAAAATCCTGAGTTGTAAAGCAGAGAAACTTGTGGACCAACACGTTTCCTCTGGGTCCTAAACCATCACATACATTTATTTTTTTTTCCTTGACTGAATATGTGCTGATCTCATTCATCCTGGGAAAAGCACGGGGTGTTCTCATCCAGGCTATACCTGGCAAGCTGCACACACTGTGACAGAGGGAGCGAACTTCTGAGCAGGCTCTGCAGTGGCTGCTGCCGGGCTTTTTGTGGCTCTTTCCTGGAGTGAGAGGCCGGCTTCTTCACCTGGCATTCCTGGGAGAGATGAAGGGTAAGTCAGCAAATCAGCTTCATGCACTGCAGACATCCTCTGCTTTCAGCCATAGCAGAATTAGCTCAGGTCGGGATTTGCTGGTAGCTGGGCAGAAAAACATCTACAGGGCTTCCCCCCCCCC